>JANHGN010027268.1:0-16969 GCA_024605025.1 Megaceryle maxima
TGCCATCTTTAGTTATGCTTTTTGTATTTCTGTTATAGTTCAGACTGACACTTTACCCATTTTTTGTTGAACTGGAGTTGATGTTAATGAAAGCCATTGACCACTGCAAAACACTTCACTCCTGTAAAAGAAATAACTGGTCAGAATTTGTTGCAACCACCTTGCATATGCAGTCTTCAAACTGTGATGCAGAATACCTGCTTCAGCATGGTCTCTTCACAGATTTCAGTGGGGATGTGTGCTCCACCATGATCTTTCAAGGCCTGCAGGGGAATATCTGCTCCAGCGTCTGGAGCACCTCCTCTGCCTCCTTTTTCTCTGACCCTGTCCTTCGTACAGTTGTTCTCACATTTTTTCTCCTCACACCATGATACAGTGTTTTGCCCTTCCTAAACATATTTTCCCAGAGGTGCCACCATTTTGCTTGCTAGGCTCAGCTGTGCCCCACAGTGGGTCAGTCTGTTGGAGCCAACTGGAACTGGCTTTCTGTGATATTGGGCAGCCCTGGCCTCTCCTTGCTGAGGCCCCTGCAGCCTGCCCATCCACCCTTCCTGCCACCTGCTGCCAATACCTTGTTATGCAAACCCAATATATTGTTTATTGCCTGTTCCTTTTTTTTTTTTTTTTTTTTAGGATGTATCTAGGGGAAAGAGGAAATCTACTCATTTACCTGGTCTTGACTGCTGCTTTCTGAATCAGATGATATTTCAGGTGGAAGAGGTTCTCCCCTAAGACCACCTAAGTATCATCAGGGGTCATGCTTAATTAGCACAAGCTGAGGGAGCCCTGGGATGTCATTTTCCCTCTTCAGGCAATATAATGGCGATGGCAAGCTTGCAAAGGTGACAAGCATTAAGTATGGAGTTAGTCCTCAGACATAATGGCAACCTGTGGGTCTGGAAGATGACCAACTATGTCAGTTGTTGCAAGTGAGGAAACTGCTGAGCTGAAAGAATCTTAGAGGAAAGGGTTGTACTTGTATCTAGTCGACTGCTTGCCTCCTGCAAGCCTTTCAAGTCTGCTTGTCACATGCCTCTGATACTCCAATTTACAAAATGTCTTTAGATGTTTATTTTCTGTACTGTGCCAATATATCAAATATAGACTCAGCCTTCTCTGCCACAGTCCCAGTAGCTGAGGTGAGTAAATGGAGATGTCTGGGCTTGAAGCAGCTGTGGTTCTCCTGTAGTCCATATGCTGGAATCACAGAAAAAGTGCTTTAGGCATTCTAAACCATCTCAAATATAAAATAAGGGTCAGGATTTCTTTCTTCATGCATGGAAAGGTATTCTCAGTGCTTACACTTCAGTAAAAGCTACTTTTGCAGTTACAAGTGTATTTTAATAGTTAATCTCAAATTTCCTCAACTGCAGTCTGAATGTAGTGTGTATAGATTTACACTTGACAAACAATTGATGCTATTCTTCTTTATGCCATCCATTTATGGAGCTGCACTGTCAACGGCTACCAGCTTGCCACGTTTGTCTTTATCCTAGACAGATTGCACTTAGGTTGCTTTGGTTTTTGTTCTTTGATTTTTTTTTCCTTTATATCCCATTTTTCAAGTGTTTTTGGCATTCATTTCCCCAGTTTTTTGGTAGTGTTTGAAGTCCAGGAGCAAGAATAGCATTTGGCACCATTGCTTAATGGGGAGCAGATAGTCAAATGACTTCCCATTGTTGCTGTTACACTGAAGGTAAAGTCTTCCAACAGCAATGTCAGCTAGAAAGAAATACACTTAAATAATAATTTGATAGTTATCAGAACTATATCCAGTTTCTAAATACTGGGAAGGATGAACCTCAGTATCTAGTAGACTGTGTGAAGCAAAGTAGCCAGTTGGTTTGACAAAATTAGCCACAGTACTAAACCACAGCCAGTTGTCTCCTCTCATAGGTTTCTCCTTAGCTTTATAATGTCTTAGATATCCATCTGTAACTGATTTTTTTAATACTTTTTTTCACTGAAATCTATGATACAATGTAGGATGCTTTTAAAACACATGTTCTTTGAATGATTCAGTCTGTGCAGTTGCTAATAAGAAATGGCTGAAATTCCTGCTTGTTTTGTGGAAAGTATTTATGCAGAAACCAATAAACAGAAGGTGTTTCTGCCTACAAAGTAGTCTTTTTAGTCACTTACAAAAGACAAAAAAAACCCAAAACAACAAAATGTGTATTCATTTAGTGTCCCTTTGCTAGCACATTAGCAGGGACAATGATTTGTGGTTTTGCTTGGAGGTGGAGACAAAGAGCAGTGTACTGTTGCTGTGTCCTACATTGACCAAAAGGTGCCTCTAAAGCTTTTGTCTGTTTTCTCAGGTACCCTCTCTGCACAGTGAGGAGAGATGTGCTCTCCACAGGTTTAATGTCACTGTCCTCCAAACCAGAAAACATCAGCCACCCTCTTTTATCCCATTTTGATTTTATAGGCTTTTATTATAACCCCATCTTGTTTATTTCTTTCTCTGAGATAAAACTTCTCATCTTTTTTTCTTCATGAGTTTCTGGGACTTTTGATCTATTTGCTGGGTTTGTATTTTGCTTTTCTGTACTTCTAGAAACTAAGAGATGGCAACAAGACAGATGCTTCTTTTTACCTCACCGTTCACTGCCATGGCTATATGGAAAGCATATGCAGAGGCTTTTGAACTGACACTTTTTATCTCTAATCTACAATATAAAGATGTTTATTTTGCTTTTGCATGAACCAGGCCATGCCAGAAAATTACAAAGAATTATCAGATGTTAAACATCCAGTTACTTCTGATGAGTGCCTGCAATGAGTTGTAGTTGGGTAGTTTGGGAACTGAGATGGTGTGCTCACCATCTAGTCAAAACCATTTCTAGTTTGAGCACTTTTAATTTGTTATTCAGAGTAGATTCTTGGACATGATTTTACAAAGAACTTTGGGTAATGACTGAACCACTACAAAAACCATGATCTGCTGAGGTACAATTTGTAAGCTGAAAGTTTATGAGAGAGTACCGTGTATAAAATATTAAAGTAATCTCTGTAGCAGCCACAGTCAATTTTCATATTCAGTATGTGTTTTATTGCTTCAATACAGTGATAATGCTGAGCTAGAATTGCAGTAGCAGGAAACATGCACATGCTTCTGTTCTACATGGGTCTGCAGAGCTCGCCAAATTGTATGTCAGCTCTAGACAGCAGATTGCTAAATTATTTTTCAATGTTTTTTTCCAAATGTCTCTATAAAAAGTTGATAATATTATGCAGGCATTTCAGACAATTCATCTCTGTGGTCTAGGTAGCTTCTCTGATGCCACAAAGACATGTGCTATTTTATTGGGTCCCAGTAGTGCACAGAGCAGACAGCTTCCCAGTATTTTCCTGTTTGTGTCACTTGCTGCAGACTAGCGGTGCTGAGAGGCTGCTGTAGAGAACAGAGTTGTTGGTAAGCTTACTTAACATTCAGCTTTCTTATACTACATGCAGCAGGGCTGGTTATCTTGAATCCTTTTGTACACTGTCAATAATTCCAGTCAGTCTCACAGATAGGCTGGAATGTATAAGTCCATTTCAAAGGATGAGATGTAGCTGAAGGAGCAATGATTGCAATTGAGAAAGGGGGTTTCAGTGCATATGACTTGATGGGATGCTGTGACCTGGAGGCTGTTTTTTCACTGGCTGTTGATAAACACACCTGCTGAGGTCACCAAGGGCACAAACAGGTATTAACACAAAGAGAGAGGGCAGGAAACCAAAACTCCCTTTCTTCTGCAGAAAGAAGGGGACATTCTAACTTATCTCTGCAGTGGATTCAATTCACTTCATGCTGCAGTAATTGCGGAGGGCACATCATTCCTCCTTTTGCACTCTTGGGACTATATAACCACTCTGAGCTTCATGTTTTAGAGATTTTATTCTCTGAGTTGGCTGAGACTCAGGTTACCAGCTTCACCACCTAAGTCTACCAGGCATCACTTGATGACCTGGGCTTTTCTGATTCTGCCAAAGGGACATCCCTCTGTCCATGATTGTTGCTTGGCAGATACACAACAGATGCATCTTACAAAATGCCATTGTGATGGGTCACTGCTATTAACATTTGCTTCTCCATCCCACCTTTGACCTTATGATACTGTGCATTTTTAAGACTGTAATCATGTCACAGGACTGATGTCATTACAGGGCAAAACAGTGGAAAGAATGGGGTCAGGGTGAAAGCTTTTATTCCAGTATAAATATCTGAAATAACACAGGCACTCCCAAGTCTTGACAACATATTTCTTGTTACATGTGTGTTTCCTTTTTAATAAAATATGCTCTGTTCCAAAATTCCCACTTCTGTCACTGAAGTGTTAGAATTGTATAAGCTATGTGTTAACCTCTTGAAAAATTAGTGTTCCTCTCACACAGATTTTAATGGCTCATTAGTGTAAAAGGAAGTGTTGCTGGACTGATGGGACATAAACATGATTCATATTCAAAAATAATATATTGCTCTGAGTTCACTTGAGAACTTCATCTGGCTAAAAGGGCAGAGTGCAGACATTAAAAGGTAGAAACCCAGAAAATACAAACAAGTGCTTCTGACCCGAGCTCTGTGCAAGCAAACTCTCATTACTGAAGGGGGGCAGATTGTTTTATGGGTATAAGAGGGTAGACCTCTATGGGATTAGGTAGAGCTACTCAGATTTACAGCATTCAAGAATCTAACCCCAAATGTTTTAATAGTTTGGTACACAGTTGGGAGAATAGAAATCTACTATCCATCATTTAGTTTTATTGAACATTTGAACCATCCATGTTTTCTGATGTCTCCAGTTTGAAAGTAATAAAAACAATGAGATCTGGTGTAAAAATGAAATGTTGGAGATGGATTTTAATTTGCACTGTTTGCTCTGACTGTTTCTTCTGTGACCAGGTCATTCCTTGGGTATATCTGACTCAAAAGTCCCTTTGGCAGACTTATGGGTATAGCTGCTTTGAAGACTATGTTGCCTATAACCATTGATGACCTAATTGCCATTGACTATCCACCGAGACTGGATGTAAACCAGTTTGTTTGGCATTGCTCTCTACTGAGAGCTGATTGAGTAACCTGATTACTTGTCTAATCCATTTTTCTCTCTTTTATTGATTCTGTCAGCATTTGACTCCAGAACCTGCCTTGTAACATTTGCTTTGGCATTTTGGAGGAGTTATTCATACCTTCAGCACCTCCTTTGACGTTTTGAGGCAACTGGGGGTCGGGGATGGGGAGGGGGGAGAAAGGATGCCCCATGGGGCTCCACAATAAGTGCTTCCGAAGTGGGAATAGGTTTTTGTTGTCACTGTGCTAGCAAGATGTACTTAAGAGTATTTCTGTCTTGCAGGAACTCAGTAGCATTAATTTAATTTCAGAAGGAATTAATTCAGGATTAATTAACTTGGTTTTGGCTAATTGGTGTGTTTCAGTTTAGAAATTACTGATTTGGGGTCTTATCTGTATTTTGGCCAGTGCCCTTCATAAAATGGTTCTTCCCTGATTTCTAGTGACATGATTAATTCAGGAAGATTGATAAATATCTAAAAATGAAATAGTTTTCTCCAGTCAATAATGTCAGATCATGATGAAATCTCAACAATTCTTAATCTCCTAGTGAAGCTACTTATATGTAAGTATCCTCTTTAATAGCTGAGGCAGTATGACTTTGTGTCCTCCCTAATAAATTTACATTGAAAGAAATTGTATTTTTTTTTCTTTCAGAGGTAGCTGTTAAATAACTGGTCCTTTAATAAAAAGAAGAGGATGTGACAGTGAAAAAACTTCTCTTGAGAAGTTGCAGTAAGATGCAGGATGGCACACAGAGGCAGTGAAAGGAGGAGGCAGTGCATTTATCTGACCAAATACATATTTCTTATACAGCTGTTTACACGTAAGTTGGTTGTTGGACCACCTTTTGTAGTCAGTGGAGGGAAACAGGAGCACAGATATTGCTTCTGCAAGGGTCTCTCTTGCATTGTGTTGATGCCATGAGGCATGATTTATGGCTGTATGGGGAGATGACCTGGTGTCCCAAGGTGATATTGGAACATAATTTTTTGTCAGGTATCTGCCTGAAATAAAGTGGGATAAGTCCCAGTCCAAGGTGATCATTGTCATTGTTCACCTCCCTCGGTTTCATGAGGAATAAAGAGAAGGCTTGTTTTTGTGCTATGATATAGAACAAAAGATGTCTGAACCAGTCATGTGAGAAATTCATTGTAAAACTCCAAAGGATCAAGTGGGAACTGGCTAGGTCTGACTTTTGTTAAATGAGAGATTGGCTTTCAACTACTTGAGGGGCTAACCAGAAGTAAGAATAATATCAGACTATTGGAATATTCCTATAATTTCAGTTTTTTAATATCACTGCATAGTGTTTTTTTCAATAGTGAAAATAAATCAATGTAATGTGCATGCTTCATCCATATGTGTTCCTACAAATACTACTTCTTGGAAGAGCTTAGTTATCTGTTTCCTTTCCTTTTCTCCTTTTTTTTTTTTTTTTTTTTTTTTCTTTTCATAAAAAGCAGACAAACAACGAACCAAGACTGGATGCATATGTTTTTTAAAGTCTACCAATTGTTGTTTGGAGACTTGACAAATAAAGAGGTGTTCCAAATGAAATCTGCAAGTACACTAACATAATGATGATATTGTGCCTACATTTATTTTTCAAACAGTTATGTCCCCTCCAAAATGTGAGTTGTGTAGATAAAGAGAGCTTATAGTAGAGAGCTGAAATTAAATGTTTTCTCTAAGAAATTTTAGCTCTAATGAGAACAGTGGGTAAACTGCTGCAGTTGATTGCTATGGTGTTAGCCTAGGAGATCAAGCTGGCTGCACTGTGTGGCTAATATATTACAATGAATGCACTGGATGGTATCACTTAATAGGACAAACTTGTGCTAACCATCATTATCAATACTGTATGCTTTTTCAATTTCATATTGTGGTTAACTGATTTGACATTAAATTCCCCTTTACTTTTGCCCTCTGCTGCAGAAATGAGTCATTTTGTGGCTGGAGATTAACTGAATATTGATCTACAAGTCAAATCTGTCTACCCACCTTTTACATGCCTTTTTGCTTACTATATGGCAGAGTAAATTAAACCGATTAGGTACTGTAAGCTTCTATTTCAATATAAATCTGTCCTGTTATTTTAAGCTTTTAATCATGGTTTTAACAGTGAATTCTGCTCACTTAGTTATTATTGTCTATTCAGATTCACTAGTTCTAGGCTCCTTCATGCCAGACAGTATCTCCTTCAGTAGGATCAGAATAATTTAGTAGCTTTGAAAATACTACTGTCATTTATTCTAGGAGTCAGTTGTCTTAGAGGACCAGGAAAGGCTAAAGTAGTTTGCATCTATTGGCAAACCATTGTTTGTGTTAGTGCTGACTTTTAATTGCACTACAACGATGAGAAAGTAAATACTATTTTGGAAACTGCAGTCAATAAAGATTGAAGTTTTTCCTTATTAGAAAAGAATAATCCAAATATTAATACTGGAATTCCATACTAATTAAAAAAGTCTAGTGCTTTAAAAGGCTGGGATTCATAAACTGAAATAAGGAATGGCTGTAAATAATATCGTCAAAATGACTTGGGCACAAAGTTGATCACTATAGGCATATATATAACTAACTGAAATATACAGTTTCAAGAGCACGGGAACAAGGTGTTGGCATAAAAAGCTGTCCAACAGTAGTCATCTTGGGGAAAAATACAAGGTCTGACTTTAAATCAGAAAAGTGACAGATCCAAGCACGAATCCAGAAAGATACAGTCTGTGTGTCTTGAGCATTGCCACAGAGGATTGGCAAACTGGCGCTGTCTCTGCTTAGAAAAGGAGGTCTTGTAGTTAGATCCCCAGCAGACTTTTTCCAACGACAAATATCACCAGGCAGAATCAATGTGATTCAAAAAAGATTCCTTTGCAATTACTGCATGAAAAGCTGGGCAATAAAAAAGAGTATTCCGTTGAGAAGTATGAAGTCTTTTTACAGAAATGACAGGAAAGTCCAAATTTGGTGACTAAATAATCTCACCACCCATCTACAAAGAAGCAAAATGAAGGTAGTTTCTGCTGTATGGTATGTACAGTGCATGTGGAAAGAAATGAAACACTAGTGCCCATTGATTTTAGTAGAATTGTATCTGACTTGCACTTCCAGAAATAACGAATTTCAATTCCACCTGTTCATCATATATAATAAAATGAGCTATATGAAGAGTACTTGGTTATTTAGAAGTATAACAATTAAAGTTGTCAAAGTTTAAAAGTTTCTAAACTCTGAAGCATGAGGTCTAGTTTAAGAGTTTAGCCAAACCTGACATATCCAAATGAGCTGTGATATGGCAGATGGCCCACATTATTTTTTTCAGGTTTTGCTGGACATTCTTTTAGATCATATATTGGTGCATGGCAATTTTTTATATAAAAGTGTGATGGAGGGATATTGGTTTTGCTTATCAGTTCTCAGGATGGCTATAAATCACCTTGACAAGTCTTTGCAGATGTTACCTCAATTTGTATTAGATTGTAAAGAACAGTTTTGCTGCTGATTTTAACTGCAGAAGTGATTAATAAAACTTCTTTTAAAATATTTTTAGCAGCTCAGATTACAGATGAAAATGCTGGATTTTTATAATGGTTTTGAGGATCTACATTTCCATGACTCTTCATTAACTTTGAAGAAGCATTTGCATTGGATATGTGTTTTTAGATAAGTTGGTCAAAAATACCACTGGTGCTGAAATAGTTTGAAGTTAACATAAGAAAAACACTAGTAAGCAAAACAGATTTGACTAATGTTTGAATATGGTAATATATTGAAGTTGATGGGAAGTTTTAGAAATATTGACCAATGATTATTTTGATTTCCTTTCCAGTAGTGATTGTGCCTTTAGGAGAAGGGACATTGAATAATTGCACTGCCTCATTTAAATATCACAAGCATCAGTAGCTGTCTTCTGTCTCACCCTGCATCATGGTTGTCTTGTAAGTAGAAGAGACATTTTATTCTCTGCTAAAAGAAGAAAAGCTTTGAAGTTCTCTAGTACATTTCTGTAATGGACAAAAATTTTAAAATTTCCGATTTTTTCGAGTCTTATGATTTTTATATATTATTACTCTTTTTTTTTTTTTTTTTTTAATCATTACAAGATTTAATATTCTCTTTCGAGTCTGAGCTCTGGGAATCAGAGACTTGTATGAAAATGCTGACTTGTTCCAAGAGGACATTTTTAAGCAGTTTATTTTATTTTTCCTCTGAGAGAAGGGGGTTTAAAGTGTGATCCTTAACAGCTCCATGGAGCTCAAAAAACAATTTAAAGCAACTTATAAATGTTCATTTTCAACATGTTCAGTCAGAAAATAACTGTTCTTTCCACTCTCTGCCTTCTCTGTGGGATCTGTCTGCTGGACAGCAAAGATGTCTTCTAGAGACATCTTAACACCATAAGAAAAGCTGAGCTCTGAGATTCTCACTTGCATCAGAGAAGTGAGGAGGGTAACATGAAGGGAAGGAAATAGGTAACATGAGATCCTTCAACACCAGAAAGGCAATCTCCCATTTTCTGTAGAATGAGGAAATAGGGTACTGACCAGAACAGACAGATGTATGCTGACTATGACTAGTAATATTTTAGGATAGCTTATTTTATAAAAAGTTAATTTATGTGTGTAAAATGGTTGCAGTAATGTTGTACTTCACTGGGATGAACAAGTGCTACTTCCAGTGACTTTGTTTTCCTGCAAAACTGCGGGAGCAGAAAAGAGCACTATGTCATCTCCGTGACATTTTTATAATCATTAATGTTTCAAATTGAAATTCTCAATAGCTGCAGAGAGGCTCAGTTGCTGAAATAAATGTTTCCGCAATACTGATTAGAAACTGAAAGGTTTAGCTTAATGTCTCTGATGTTATTGCTTACTGAATTGAAAAGGAAAAAAATGTTCAAAGGCCCACACATAATGTACCTGGCTTCCCCAGGCCTGTCAAAGGGTTAGCATCAATAACTAAGTAATGGCTGCTTTATAGTTTGAATTTTCTGACCTGATGTTTTCAAAAGGCTAATAAAAAGCCACAGAAGTTTCCTCTCACTGCTGAGAGGAAATTTTAGGTTGGAATGATTGTAAAAATAAAATAGTAATGATAGAGCAATTTGTGTTGGTCTAAGAGTGGAAATTAAACCTGTAACTGTGCCACTCCTGAAGAGCAAGATGGAAAAAAGCTCCGTGTTTGCATGTGCATAGCTAAGCATGCTACAAAGTGAGGTCTGTATAGGAATGAAGCTTTTAAAAAAATGTTAATGTTAAACATCTGCTCTTCATGGAAAATGTCCCTTTTCAGTCTACAAGAAGGCCTTAACCACTGTGAAGTCTAGGGTGTTTGAAATGGGCATCTTAATGATGTTGACCACAATGTCATTTTGTGTGCAAATTAGGGCTCTATTAACAACATTATGTTAAACTTCATGTAGGCTACATCTTAGGCTTTTGTCCTGCAAATACTAGTTCAGTTATTTAACTGTTATGCATTCATCAGCCTTCATGGAATTCAATCTAGAATTTATAAAATGCTCTGTTTACAAAGAGGAGAGTTTGGGCCTATAAGTTTGTGATAACTCCCTCATTGGAGTCACAGAAATCAGGTGATTCATAGCCCTTAAAACCAACTTGTGTGTGGTTATACACTGCTGTGGCTATTGCAGCTTGATTTTAAATACAGCATTGTTAAAATTAACTTGATTTTTGTACTTGCTTCAAGTTTCTCCAGTATTGACAATATATCTTTCCCTTCCATTTTTGTCTGAAGCTTTAAAAGTCTTTACATCTAGAAAATAGAGCACGGAAAAACAGTTGGTTACATTATACACTCTTCTCTGAAATGATGCTTCTGCAGCTCTGTCAGATAATACCATCAGCACCTCTGAAGCTTGAACTTAGCCTTTCAGATTATAAAAGATCATACTGGGACTCCTTTGTATCTCACTGGTCTCAGAGAAGCTGTACCAAAAGGTGAATGATCAGAAATAATTCTTCAGCTATAACAATATGGGTTGTAAAGACTGTGGTCTCTCTGAGTTATTATCCCCCATTCTACACTCAGAAACCAGGTCACATACTGCCTGCTGTACCCTTTTTCCCTGTATTTGGGATGAGATCCCAAAGAGTTATTTTCCCTTCTTAAGTGTAGGCCATGGGATACTCAAGCGTATTTATTCAGATAATAGTCTGACAGGACAAATAATGGGGAGAAGAGTAATAGGAAGAGAAATGGTTTAATCCTTCTTTTCACAAAGTGGATTGTCTCTCCTCTTATTTAATAATTTTCTTACATGTATCCAATTGCTTATCTTGTGCCTATTATGGTGGAACTGATAAATGATATGTGCCTCTGCAGGGCTACCACTGGTGGTACAGACAAGTGTCTTCTGCTAGTCCACATTCTGCACCATCTTTTTAGGTGGTGTCTCTCATACTGCCAAATGTTGTGCTCTCCATTTTCCTTTTAGGTCTACGTTTTATTTTTTCCATTGCGTTAGTTTCATATTTTCTCCATTGTTGTTTGTTGTTAGTTTTGGTTTGGTTTTGTTTTCTTTTTTTTCTGGATTGTAGTTTCAGTGCATCAGAAAAGCTTCATTTAGATTTATACATTTTACAAAGACAGAGGCTTTATATGCCAGATTTTCTAACCCCACAGAAGAAAGAAAACCCCTCAGTCATAATGAAAGATTACAGAAGACAAGCGTTCATTCTTAAAGTTTTTTCATGTGTGACTTAGTCATAGTTTAATATGTGTTACACATATTTCAGTGTTCTCATGTCTTTTTGTCAGCTCTGTTAAGTAGAAAAGGTCCCCCGTTTTCTGGTAGCCAAGGTCACTTGTATCACATGACAAAGTCAGACATCAAATCTGATGAAGACACTGGATCGTTTCCTTTGAGAATCACAAGATTTGTTAAATGATCTAAATTTTTGGGTTGATCTGATTTCAGTTAAGTTATATCTCATCATAGTGGCACAACATACACAATAAAAACTGTGTAAGATGGCCATTGTAAAGTATTTATAATCAACTTTCCCAAACATTTATTGTTCAGCCTAAAACTCTGAATAAAATCTTCCCCTACTTATTCCTCCCAGTGATTAACTCATAACTTCAATGCCCTTACTCCACTCCATGCAGAGAATTTTAAAATAGCTGTTGGGTAAGCTACAGGCTTCAGACATGAAAAAATTGGGTCTGCTACATCTGCACAGGCAGAAAGGCATGCTGAGAAGCTATATTTAAGCTATACCACCAGTGGTATTTTTCAGTCATTCTGTGACTCCCACAAAGGGATTGTTTCTTCACAAGTTCAACTTGAGCTCAGCTGACTATCACATCCAGTCCCTCAGCCATCTGCAGCCATGTCTTTGGAAATATGTGCCCTATCCCCTGCAAAATACAAAAACCACAGCAGAGTGGTAACAAACTATTTAGAACTGAAAGCTCAAAGGCTGTATTTTCAACTGCCAAAACCGGGTGTGGTTTTTAGTGAGGCAGTGTGCTGCCTGCAATATCTCCCAATTTTGCTGTAGCTGTAGGAGGCTACATCTTCAGCTGGAAGGGAGAGCAAAGCACAATGGTAGTGTGTCTGGTGGTGTTGCACCAGGGTCAAAATAATTCAAGGACTACTGGTCCGAGTCATTCATATGGACCCATACACCATTATGTATAATGGCTGATGTCTTCATTATCCCTCCAATATTTAATGCCACCACTGTAGGAATGTTTTATGTACATTATGTTGCACATAGAGGGACTGAAACAGAGACGTGCTGGTAATACTAAATAAGCAAGCTAGAAAATTATTGTAAGCATTGGGACCCTGATCAATTGTACTGCTTGTTTTCTCTTTCTATGGCCCAGTTTTGTACCATTTCAGCTACTTTGCTCCTAGATAAATAAAGAAGGCTGACCCTAAGCAATGTTCAGATGCCACTGGTCTCACGGTCTAAAACAATGCCTAGACCTTTTCAGCTGGGCACCAGATACAGACAGGTTAAGTGATTTGCCTGATCTGAATCTGTCAGAGCAGAGCTGGATGCTGGCCTCTGACCTCCAAGAGTAGCACACCAACCAGCAGGCTACTGTTTTTCCCACACCTTCTGCATGAGCATCATGAATGGTCATCACATTATGCACTAATGAATCTGCTTAGTCATTCATAATAACAGTAATAATAACAGCAGTGCAATGTGATTAAGTGTCAGAGGAGTCTTGCCTTGTTGAATAATTTAGGTTTCTTATAGGCAGAACCATGCCTTCCTCTGTCTTTGGAAAAAAACCCAAACATGACACTGCATGTTCTACTGCAATTGAAATAATAAAAAAAGAGTTATACTTTGAATGTTTGGAAGCATTTGCAAGATACATCTTTAGAGAAAATATTACAGGCAACTGTTACTCTGCATGGACAGTACTTTAATGGGTAGGTTAATTTCTTAATTTTTTTATACTACTCCACTTAAATGAAAAATCATCCTGTGCTGCTGAGGTCTTTGTAGAAACTTCAGGATAGTGGCAAGGACAATGGCTGAAATGAGATGTTTTAAGGCCTAGTTTTCTGTCTTTACAGGGATACAGTTGTGAGTTATGTGGTACCAGCTACTGCATAAAGGTGAAAAAAACTCAAGCACTGAAAATAAAAATTATATTTCTTTTCATTTTGTATTTAGTTTCATGCCTGAGAAAATCCAGTGAAGATATTTCATGTGACTCTGAAGTAGAGTATGTAATTCCTACCCATATTCATAAGCAAAGAAAGACAATGACTAAGCATCATTCTTTACTATACTTGTTCTGTCACTCAAGGCTGAAAGTAAATTTTCAATTTATTTATAAATTGGTTTGTTAGCATTTACATTAAATAAGTATACCCCTTGCTTCAGTTTTTCCTTTTATAAGGTTATCCATCTGACCAACCTAAAAAGTAGAGATCTAGTCAAGTCCCTGGACTTCTAGGGGTAGTACTGTATGATTTCTAAACTACTTGGTTCCTTACTGTCTTCTTTCTTCAGCCTTTACCATACATCTGAACAAACTTAGATGTTCCATCTTTTTTTTTCCTCAGGTATTTCTTACTCTGGCTTCTTATGTTGACTTTTTTTTTTTTTTTTTTACAGTAGGATCTAGCTAACATTCTTTCACTTTTTGCTGTCAAAGTCCCCTTCTGATCTTATTCTTGAACTCAGAAACTAGTCTACTTCTTTTTATTCCATGAAAAAAAAAAAAAAAGCTGTTATATATTTTCTCAACATTTGTTGCTTTCCAAACACTCTGATAATCTCTGAGATTAAAAACTGCATGTGTCTTTTTAGAACACCTATTTTTAAGGGTTCAGAGCTCAAAGGTACAAATGTTGGCCATTATCCTTCCATCTATATGCCAGAACATCCTGCTTCACTAGCCATAGAATAGACAAAGGAAAAATATTCAGTGTGACATTTTCAAGTTAGACAAGTTTGGGAACTTTTTTTATGTTGCATCAGATTGATTCTGTTTTATCAAAAAAACCCCCACTGAAGTTAACTGCAGAAACACAGATACAACCCTTTAATCCTTTGAAGTGCAAATGTGTGAGTGTCCAGTACACTTTTTAAGAGTGAAAAATACCTGGTGAATAGCTTCATTAGTAGAAAACTGTCTGTGGATTGACAGTGTGTGAGAAGAGAGAATCAAAATCCTTCCATAAACTGCTAACTATTATTCCTTCTACCTACATGAGGGCCTGTAGATGAATTCCTTGTGGAACAAGGAATATGGTGGCTTTTGAGGGACTGGACAATCCCATGTTAGGTCTGGCTAAGCCTCAGTCAGCATAAGTGCTGTGTCTCTTTAAAGTTATCCTGAAGAGCAGAAAGGAAAGAAGTCGACCTTGAGCAAAGCGGAGGAGCGGGGCAGGAGCAGCGCGTGCAGCACGGACACTCACCGCCACAGAGGCGTATACGGAATACGTATCCCAAATGCAGATAACCAACGAACCTAGAGCTTGATTTGTATGCTTGTAGCTAAACGCCAGTGAAAGTAGTTGATATACGTGTAATCAGATTGTAACCACTATATAAGCAAGTGACACAGTCAGAATAAATGGATCGGCATGTAGCCATATTGGTGTGATTGTCGATACTCGGCCAGCTTCCCATTGGGACCCTCTTCAAGGGCCACGTCTGATGTTCTAGTGTAAAAGTATTAGGAATAGGATATTACAGCTAGTATTCTGAGAACAGGAAACTAAGGACTCTTGGCTTCATCTAGGTTTGTAGCCCATGGTTGATATATTTGTTTGTTTAAGAAAATATGAGATTCAAGTTAAGCTTTCCCGTGGATAATATGTTGGGGGTGATGGGAGAGAGATGGAGGAATTTATAATCACCTTTAGGTTCTCCAGCATCTATGACATCTTTATCTCATACAGCACTGTGTTGTTTACCTGGGATGTTTAATAGGCTCTCTCTCTCCTCTGCTTCATCATCTACTTGATCCTCTGCTTGATCATTGCTACAAGTGTTGTATATACAGATATCTACATCATTTAGCTGGGAAGCTGTCTGTTACACTCTAAAAAATACCCTGACAGCTTAAGCATCTTCAGAAAGCTTAGTTTCATGATAAGCCATATACAAATAAGCAGTATATGTAGGAGACATCCAAAAAGTTGATAAGCATTTTTGCACATAAGTCCTTAATGCCTGCACTTTGGACAACTTAGTGCTTCTTTAGATTTCATGCTAGTTTTCTGCAAAATATATTTATCTATTTAATGAGACTGAAGGAAGAAAAAAGGGACTATTCTTAGTCTCTTTGAAAAATGAAAAGTGTAACAAACAAGTTTTAATGTGTGAGATAAACAAATAAAGTCTAATTCATCTGTAAAACTGAACAGATTCCAAAAGAAGCATACTGGCAAAAGATTTTTAAAATCTAAAGATATTATAAAATGCACTGAAATTATTAAAATATGCAAAATTTCAACTACTATAAAGGTGGAATTGCCGATAAAAATCTAAACTTTGTAAATGTCCTGCCTATATGTTTACCACTCCTTTTTGCTTACACTATTTCTCTTTTATGCTCCAGGTCCTTTTGTTTTTCTTACTGACTAGCTCTAATGGGAGATAGTGAAAGAGTTTCTGGGGCACCATGATTCCACTGCAAAGAGCATCTACAGTTAGTAGAACTTGAAGCCAGCTGAGTGCACTGCCCCTTAAAGCCTGCTTTTGCAATTAGATATCTATAATTATGCCACTTAAAAAGACTAAACATTAAGAAATACTGTCCAAAATCACAGAATTCAAAGCAGTCAGGTGTACAACCCATAGATCCTAGATCTAAGTGCCATTTACTAATTGTAGTGTGAGCCAAAATTTGATATGTTACATACCGGGTTTAGTTAACCTAACTGGTATTCATAGAAAACATGATAGTTAATATGAAAAAAAAAAAAATAAAAAATTGTCAGAACTCTGTAAAGGACTGTAAAAGCATTGAATCATGCACAACAATTGTTTAGCCACCTGTCACGATCTGGTATTCGGATACGTGGCCATTTTTATGGTCTTGCCAGGACAAAACAAAGATAAGATGATACCACGTGCACAAATAGGCACTGGGGCTGGTGTGTGGTCTTACGAGAGATGGGGCAGAACCCCCTTGCTTTATAACACTCCTCACTGCAGCGGGAGGCTAGGTGCAGGTGGATTCTGCCTTCCCTCCCCTGATATAAGCCACACAGCAGCTGCACCCATTTGTTGTCTGGCAGGACCTGTGAAAAGGTTTAAAGGTGATCCCAAATGAGGTCAGGTGTCACATACACAACAAACTTTTATTAAAGTAACACAGCAAAGTCCCTAGAGTGGATAGGACAGGGAAGAAAACAGAGACAGAAAAGAAAGGAGAAAGCAGAAATGCAGAGGACAG
>JANHGN010027268.1:22453-48523 GCA_024605025.1 Megaceryle maxima
TCCATTCTGCCTTCGATCCTAATTGGTGTGTTCCTGAATCTGGTACCAGAATCCAGCTCCTGAACACAGCTCCTGTCTGCTGCGGGGCCCAGTCTGAGACTCTCCCAGTGCCTGCTCCACAGCATCACTGGTGACAGTGAAATAATTACCATCTGTGTGTAAGGGTTCAAACTGGTTTTGTATATATTTGTATATATTCAATTATTATTATTATTATTTCCATTTTCATTAAAGCTGTTCTAGTTTCCTTTTCTAATCGCTGTCTCTCTCCCTTATTCCCTTTCTCTTACCCTATGGGGAAGGAGGGGGGTTAACAGAGAGCATCTGTTATAGGTCTAAGGTGCTGCCCTAACCCTAAACCTTGACAATGATATAGAGGATCAATAATACAATCCTAAACTTCCCTCACAGTCAGTGGTGAGCATTCAAGAGTTTCAGAGGAGCCTCCATTTGTCTGGAAGCTTTCCAGTAAGTAAAAGGAAATGATGGTAGTACAGTAGTATTTGGAATCTAATGTTCTGAAGCATATGTGATCAGATATGGCTGTACATAAGGCATTTCTGTCTATTTTGTGTTTTTCAGTGAATGCCCATTTTAAACTAGATTCAGTCCAGAGATCAGAAATCAGAGGCCAGGTCTGGTCCTGACTGGTGCCTCAGGAGATGGAATAGAGACTGCAATAGGCAAGCTGTGCCACTGCCAGTAACAAGGCCTTGGTTCAAGCGCTATCCCAAAGCTGTCAACCTCTGCAGTTTAGCATGGACCATTATAGTTTGGGTCTGTTCCTACTTGGAAGCTTCCAGTTGAAGACCAGGAATGGTCTTGGAGTTAGCAAGGGCCAGGGATCACCTCCAATACTCAAATTGACTGTGCCCAACCCATTTGGGGAGTAAAGTGTAATACTGCACATGCACAATTTTACCATCTCGAGAGAGCCTTCAGAAGGGAGCTGAATAGTGTGTGATAAATGATGCAACCACCAACAGGTAGGCTTTTGGGTCACCTTTCATTGAAGTAAGATATACAAATGTCACTCATGCCTGCATTCTATGTACTGGACTACATACTCTGCAGCTTTCCCTAAAGACAAATTCTTAGACCTTTGTAAAGCCATTACAGTGTGTTTATAGGTATAAGTAACTGACGGTATCATTGCCTTTCTGCACTGATGTGTGATTGTACCAATAAAACAGACAACCAATACTGAAAGGAGTGATATGCACAACAAGCAAAACTGCTTCTGTAATTATTCCAAAATAAAAACTCTTGCACCAATGGGAGATCTGGTTTTAAAAATCTTGTTTAACGTAGGTATTTTTTCAGATTGACATCTCTATTGTACAATACGAATGACATTCAGTAGTTTATTGTTTGCTTAGAAATGTTTTTAAGATACTAAAAACCTGTTAGAGTTACACTTTATAAATCATAACACAGGATATATTCTGTCAATGATTAGCAAACTTGGAACTGATATTAGTAATTTATTCTATTTACATCAAGAATGAGGTTTGCTAGAAAGTATTAGTTCATCCATGCAGCAGTGTAAGGCATTGATATGTTAATTCACATCCAGAGTAATATTCCAGTTAAATGAATAGCATTGAGATCCTAAAAGAATAAATCATCATCTGTCATAAAAACTATCCAGTCCTGAAGATGCAACAGTAAATAGCTCACCAGTTCTCAAAAGTAGAATATTTAACTGCAAAGCTGAAATGATAACTCTGAAAGAAAATTGGCATTTTATTAACTTTGCAGAAGCTGATGCCATTATTGATAAACCATCCTAAGGAATGATTTAATGGGATTTAGCCGATATCATAGAACATTTCTATAGCACATGAAAAAACAGTCTAATCCATATCCAGACAAAAGAAAGGATGGGGAGAAAGAAAACACTACAACCAAGAAACATTTGTCATTTCTTGTATCAGCCCTCTTTTTAGATGGTTTCTTCCTTTGTAATATCCAGGAACAGGAGTGTCTGGGTTCCTTCTATTTTTAGTTATTTCATTCTGACTAAGGTGATTCTTAACATAATGAATTCAGGTGTCATAAGTTTTGTTTTGGTCAGAGACAATGAGGCCAAAGGTCAGAGATTTAAAACCTTCTACTGACTTGCTTTTTCACATGAAGTTTAAGTTTGCCATCTTTATTTTCAAAACCCTGGCCAATTCTAGCAAATCAACACTTTTTACCTTACTTCCTTTTTCTTATCTTCAAGTACCTGAAATCTGTTTCAGTCTAACCTAGTTCTGTATACCTCCTCTCCAATCAGTGGACAGCTGTCTCCAGAATACAATTTACTTCACAGTCAGTGTTTCCAACAATAAATGATTCTCAAAAGGTGCTTTGCCCTTTCCCATCCCCTTCATGCACCACAGATTATACCAGATGTGTCTCAGTTTACATAGAAGCACCTTGTATTTTCCAGGGTGCCCTAATGCACCAAGCAGCCTTGGCTGCCAGCTAGGGATGTAGGTCTCCTTTAGCTCTGCTGGCATATCTGCAAGCACTGTGCAATGGCTCTGCTATCTTAGGTTGTCTTAGGTGACTGTAGTTGCCTCCCTGTGGGTAACTGACTTGTGCCATCTCAGCTCCCATTACAACGAGCTGAGATGTTTAGTTCACACTGCCTCAGCTGCTGTATCTTTATCTGGTGCTGATTCTCACACAAACAGACCGTGTTGGCAGGCACTGGCCTATGTAATACATGTAAAAAACACTATATTATTTCCAAAATAATTTGTATATCATCAAGGTGTTACTCAGTTCTACTCTTAATGACTCTGGATAACAGAGGGTATTTGGTCTTGCAACTGATCTTGGTTAACCTTTCTAAATAATCTTGTTGTTAACAATAATTGGTGCTGAAAACTGGAGATAATTTTTGCTGATCACACAAAGCAGATAATCATGGTGAATGCAAAATAATTGTGGATGGACTTTTTTGAAGATTGGAGTAATGAAAATGGGAAGAAATGTAATAAAATGAGTGGAAAGTACAACAGAAAAGTAGGACTAGAAAGTATTTGTGGTGGTGGGAGGGGAGAGATGTATTCCACTGTCTCCTCTAAGAAAGATGGACCTTGACATATACTCATTTAGCTCATTCTTAACTTCTCCCTTTTCTCCTTGCAGTTTTACTTTACTATCTTTACCAATGGAAAAATGTCTTAAATTGTCCTTGAATTTTTCTTGATAGAACTTCAACCCCGTATCTGTTGTACTATGTGTTGTTAACATGAATGACAGATTATTCCCTTCTCTGGTTTGCAGTAATCCTTTGTTATCAGGTACCTCCTCAATCTTCTTTTTAGACCAAACAATTTTTTTAAGTCATCCTGATTTAGTAGAGTTTTCCTGTCCTCTCATAATTTTTGTCATTCTTCCTTGAACTTTTCTTAATTTGTAATGTTTTGCTCAAAACTGGCCCCAGTGTTGCAGCTGCCTCAGTATGAAAGGATTGCTTCACATCATGTGGACTATTGGCCTTTCTGCATGTCCTGGGGGGATGCTGCTTTTTGCACAAGTGTGGCACTGTTGACTCATTTCCAGCTGTCATCTGCTGTAACCTCAGACCCTTCTCTGAATAAGTGTTTCCTAACCAGTTGTTCTCTATTCTGTATTTAAGTGGATTATTCCTGCACAAGTGTAGAACTTGGCTCTTATCCCCCTCTGAATTGATCTTTTTTTTTTATTATTATTATTTTTCAGTTTATGACTGTAACTCCTTTTCCTAGAAAAATAAGGGTAGGGGGAGGACAGGTTGCTGTTGATAACTATAATAATTAAGACAGTTACAGGACAGTGCAGAAGTTTTGCATTCATGGGTCACCATGTTTATAGCTAATACTTATGTTAGGACAGCTGCTTTTGATTAGCCAGAGAAGGAAATTTGTGGATTTTGCCATCTTGATTGTTTGAACCTATAGTTCAGAACATCCTCAACTGACAACCTTGACTGAACCAACAGGTTGTAGAAAGTCCATCCCCACCCCATTTAAAAAAATAAAAGCAAACAAAACAAACAAACAAACCCACAAATGAACAAAACAAAAAATGAGGGAGAGAGAATGAGAGAGAGAGTGGAATATCCTCTGAAGTCTGTTCCACTTACAAGCAGACAGGATAATTAATGGAAGCGATGTGCAGCACATTTATCTACATTATAAAACATTGGTGGCTGAGGAGAAGAGATCATGTATTGCTCTGTATTACATAAAATGCCAAGCATTTTAATGATTCATGGAAAAATAATTATAAAAAATATATAATTATGGTGAGGTTTTTGTTGTTGTTGTTGTCTTCTTTTTTTTTTTTTTTTTTTTTTTTTCCTAGAAAGACAGATACTGTTTAACCTGCTACATCATCACTGTCAAACAGACAGGAACATCTGTTTGTGTTTTTGTGTTGGTTTGAAAGGCAATGGTTTTAAAAACACCAGGTGCCAGGATTATGTACTAGTAAAAGATCTGCTTTTTAAGCCCTCAAGTTCCATGTGGGCAAACATCCAGAGGGATCAAACTGAAAGATAAATTTCCTATGACATAAGTGGCATGCGTTTGTTTAAATTGAAGATGTGAGATGTTCCTGGGCTGCTATGACAGCAAAGAATTCAGTTTCCCTATTTATAGACTAAAGTTTTCTCTCCTGACTAGCTCAACACTGCTGTTAAAAGCAACTTACCCTTACTATGACATGTTGCATTAATAAATCTGTGAATAACACATAGTCTGTCAAAATTAAGAAAAGATGGCTGAATAGTTTAAATAGTAATTTAACTTTGTTCAGTATGTTTTGACAAAGTGTTTCCCAATAAAAAGATTATATTCTTCCTAATTACTAGAAGAACAGAAAGGTACAGTCTTAGTACATTTAACTCATTTGGGATCAGGAATTGAAATTCACAGTGCTTCTGGCTAGTGATATACTGTTGGGATATATTGTCTGTGTTAATGGCTAGTATTGGAAGACCACAGTTCCTAGTTTACCAGTCTTGTTCCAGTTCCCCTCACTTTCTTTTGCTCTAATGTGGATGTGAGCTATTCAACCAAATTCTCTAGAAATTAGCCCAGAAAAGCATTCTTGCTCAGGGAAAAGCCCTTGTTTTCAATCTGCCTCTGCTAAGAAAATATCTAGAGGACACTTTGAAGCACTGAATGTCTCTGTATCAGCAAGTTTTTTCTCAAATTAGAAGATCTTCACTGGAGTTCTACCTAATTGATTATATGACTGGGATAAATGATTTATAAGAAAATATTACAATAATGTTATAAGTATTGCTTGGTTAAATTGCAATTACTCTGCCTTTAATAATGATCTACAAGTATTATTTGAGGAGCATCTGTTCCTTGGAAGGAGATGAATTGTTTACTGTCATCCAGGGACCCATAACTGGAAATAGAGCTGCAAGTATGATACAAAACCAATCACCAAGATGATACCTATGATCACTTTAGTCACTTAAAATTAAGATTTGTGCAAAACCAGTTTCCTTGACAAGTAATTTCATAGAATGTTCACATCAGAGTATTCTTATACACAAAGCATACCATTTGTGTGCCTAGATACCCTCCTTGTATTTGCAACAGATAAAAATCAGCTTAAAATCCCCTTTAGATTCAAACCCATCCATTGCAGGGACAGCAAGTAGCTAGGCAGACACAGCAAGTAGCCACTTATGAGTAGATGATATTCAAAGCAGTAATCAATGAACATTTAGGAAAGGGTGATCAGCAAATGCTAGTATTACCCTAAGGAAGCTCCATCTTTAGACAAGACCAGGGGGGCAATACAGCCAGACTAGTCCAGGAGGCAGAAATTATCATGCTCTGAACTGGTCTCAGTTGAATAACTTGTTTCTCTTTCTTGTGAGATTCTGTTGGACAGTGACACTCTCCCCAGGCTACAGCTGGACTTTATAAACACCTCAATCTGCTGTCTGAAATAGCCTTGTTAAAACCATTCATCACACAGTTGTACAAAGACAGAGCTGTCTCTCAAAGACTGCAGTCATGGACTAACTTATCCACCGGAAAAATCTGTCAGGATTAATTCAGATATGACTGCTGCTTGAATTTATCTCTTGTATCTGCTGCCTCCACTGAGATGGAGCTGAGGAAGGGAGAGACTGCAGTACAGACCTTAGATGGCAAGAATGGCCTAGACCTTTCTTCTGGGGCAGGGATATGCAGCAGACCTGCATGCAAAAGTTGTGCTTGTGTAATAACATCCAGCAGCAGGTGTCTGAGCTGTGTGAGAAGGCTGTGTAATATCAAGGAGGCTGAGGAGTTAAGCAGCTGGTTCCAGGTGCTGTCTGCAGTGGACCCACAGTGCACAGCCTAATATCCAAAAGCTCCCCCATCAGCACACAGGAAAGGGAGGGGGGGTCAATAAATGCAGAAGAATGGAAGCTTGCAATGGCAAGGACCTGCAGAAGGAAGAGACTTCAGCTGAAGCCTGAGGTGCCCTTGCAGAACTCCTTCATCACACTGTAGCAGAAGAGGAAAGACCCATTACATCAAGAGAGACACTGGAGAGAAGTAAGACAGCCTGATCTGCTACCAGTATAACAACCAGTGCAGCTAAGGAAAGGGGATGGGTGGTAATAGTAGGTGACTCTCTTCTGAGTGTTACAGGGGCACCCATTTGCTGACCTGATGCACTCTCTAGAGAGCTGTGCTACTTATTGGGGACTCATGTTAGGTATGTCACTGAGAGACTACCAAGCCTTATATGGTCCACTGACTGTTATTCACTGCTGTTTTTTCACATGGGTACCAATGATACTGCCAGGAGCAGTCTGAAGAGTATCAGGGATGATTACAGTGCCCTGGGAGCAGCAGTAGTGGACTCTGGAGTGTCGGTAGTTTTTTCATCAATCCTCCTGGTCAAAGGGAAGGGGATTGAAAGGACCAGCTGAACCTAGTAAATCAACAAATGGTTATGGGACTGGTGCTACAGCTAGGGGTTCTGCTGCTTAGACCATGGGACTTGCTGGGGGAGGGGAACCTCAATCCATAGAGGCAATAGACACCCAGAGCCTGGAGAAGGATCACAGGTCAGCAGGAGAACAGCACAAAGGAATTCCAGCTACTCCAGCCAATAGTTAGCTTCATTGGGGGCCCAACTTAAAAGCCTCTATGCAAACACGTGTATCACGGGGAAAAAACAAGAGAAGTTAGAGATATGCACACCTCCTCTAAGCTCAGGATCAATGCATCTCACATATGTTCTTGGTGAGGTGCATGCGTATGTACATATTATAGAACAAGAATCGTTTTACTAGTATTTCTGATTTAGGACTGCTTCTGGAAGATTTAATCACATGTTCTTCTTTAACACTTGTAACTGCTTTTCTGAAATCGGCCAGAGGGTGAATAAGGGTGAATTACCAGAGCCCTTTCCTATTAAAAACCCTTTTCAAACCTAATAGAATTAATAAGATCCAAGATATTGTATCCTTATGTGTAAACTAGATTTTCACTGCTTTTTGTAGGCAGATAGTTCAGTGTAAAATGCCAGAGGAGGCAAGATGAAATTACTTTGATGCAGTTTCTTGAGTTGTAAGTGCCCTAAATTTTACACTGTGCTAAATAACTAATATGAGTTTGAGTGTGTTTTACACCAAGATGGGAAGTTTGAAGAGATAAAACCACTGCATTTTTTTAGACTCTCCTGACCGATGAAAGGGACCTTAATAAGAATGCAGGATAAGAATTTGTACACACTTCAAAGCTACTTTATACTGCCAAAGTGGAGATTAGTGGCATTTGTGCAAATGGCAATCAGACCCATGTGGTTTTGAGCTGTTTTTTTGATGTGTGGAGAACATCTGAGTAGAATTATGCTGCATTGAATGGCTTCTCATAACTACAACTTCATTAAATTTTGTACAGTTAAATATGGAAAATAGCTTTCCCAACAATTGTAAAATGAAACACTTTTAGTGGAGGAAAATAAATTATTTTCTTTGGTTTAACAAAAAAAAAAATGTTTAGGGGTAAAATATTGAACATTATATTATTTGTTTTCCAAGTTGATCAGTCTCTACACAGCTTTGACAACTTTATAAAAGAGCAGATAAGGGAGCTTCTCCTAGATTTTGCATGTTTGTTTTGTCCTGACATGGCTGGTGTTTGCCTTCTGGTACTTGCCCTGAAAGCTCTTTATGGCAGGGACGTGTTCTCATGATTTTTTGAATGCAGTGAGAACTCAGTAGTTCAGTGTGATTTTGAGGTGGTGTAATAAGTAAATACTGATGACTACATTATTAAGATTGCTAAAACAGTAACCATTTTTGGTGATGTTCTAGGTAAACCAAATACAATATAAAGGATCAGGTTAATAATTTTACTGGTAGCAAAAGCCATGGTTTGGCTCACAAGGAGTCAACTTGAAAGCTTGTTAGGCTACATGAGACTGAGGAGTAATTTGTTATTCTAGGGGAAATGGGATATGAAGTTGTAATTACTGATGATTTATTGATTCTGTTTCAACCTCCTATAGTTTCATGTGACCAAATGAGGCTTTTTTTTCTAATGCATCAAATATACAGAGTAGGTCATGTATTCAGGCCAAACTAACCCAATGAGATACAGGGGGCAAAGTGCATGTTCACTCTGAGATGACTGGCAGTTAAGGTAAATTTTCAGCGATATTTCTGTGCCTGTGATGGCTTAGAAGACCTCACACTACTCACTAGAAACCTTAGAAACTCCACCAGTGCTTCAGCACAGAAGATAATGGTTTCTGTTGATGCTGTTACTTAAGAACCTGCTCATGGCTCCAGATCCCAACTGCTGTGTTGCCACAGCAGAGGGCTCCTGCTCTGAAGAGCTCTATCTCATAAAATTGTAATACACACTCAAGTGTAAGAGTGCAAGCAAGCAGCGAAATTTTGCAGTGATTGAGTCAGCAGATACCTCAGCAATGTTAAGTGTTTTCAGGCATGAGTTTGCAACTTTGAAGAAAGAGGAAATTACTTTGAAGAATAAGGAAGTAGCTTTGATGATCAGAAGAAACTTTCTGAAAGGAATGACAGTCCTGGAGAAAGCATGAAAATGCTTGTCTGAAAATGTAGTGAGGAATAGTCTTGGAGCATCTGGAAAATAAAGACAATTTGGTTGATGCAATAGAAGGAGAGGGTTACAAAGACCAGCCATGTAGAGGAATATGAATACAAGATTTGCACAAAGGAAGGTATCTTGCCATCCTTGAGAACTGAGATTTTTATAGGGTTTGGGCAAAGTGGAGAACACTGTAGGTGGAAAGGGCTGTCCCAGCAATGATACAAGGTTCATGTCTAGCCCTAAACAAGGCTAACCATGTGCTAGTGCAGCTGTTGCCTGTGTTGCTATTGTCTTTCCACTGTTTCTCCCCCCAAAAAGCATCTTTGTATGCATTTGGAGGAAATCTTCAATTCTTTACCATGACAAATTCTGAGGGCTGAGCTGCAAACCTCTAAGTGTATGAAGACTTCTTTTCTTCACTTCTCTTCCTCATGGGTTTGCACTGTTTCTACCATTGTGAAATCATGGCCTAGGTCTGAGACTCCATCAGGGACATCCACTGCAATGCAACCAGTACAAGACTAATTACTTTAGTCATTACCAATAGGGACTTGAAGTCCTATATAGGATTAGGTGTATACAAGATTCATCTGGAAAGTTATTTTAACTGTTCTTTCTTCCACCATGCTGCACTTGGCAATATTGTCAGAAACCATATGTCAAACCAGCCTGGAGGGAATTTTTGTAACTGAGTTTGCATCCCTTTAAGACTGGGATTTAAAGTAGGAAGATACAGACTTAACTATTGCAATCCTACTGAGCACAGCTGCAAACTAAAATTTAATGCATAATGTAGATGGATAGATAAAAAGGCTTGTGCATAGCTGCTAGAGTTCTACTTTTTCCCATGACAGAGTCTTGCAAGTGATTGTATTGATTTACATTGCATACAAATTGCCCAGGACTTTGGCAGTACATGCTGACTTGAATTATTTGCTATCAGTTGGAGAATCAGTGCTTGAAATGGACAAGCCCCCATGCAAAACAGTATTTTAAACCATTTAGTTGCAACAAAAAAATATATTAAAAGCTAGAGAAAGGAAAAGAAAACCAAAGGAAGTAGTGACTAATATAAAGGCAAATCTTTAATAGAAAGCTTTATTAGCTGTGAACCTATGCTATGAAGGTAATTTTCTTGAGCATGGAAATGAATTTGTTTTACTTTTGCAAATAAAAATTTAAGGTGGATTTAAGGAAAACTATTTTGATAGACTAATTATATAAAAAATGCAGGGGAGAGAAAATGTTTAGATTTTACCTTGGAGTCATCTAAATGACAATAGAATTGTTACAATGTGTAGTCTGTTTACTAATGATCTTTTCAGTTCTAGTTTGTTTTGGGTTTTTTTTGGTTTTTTTTTTTTTATTATTTTTTGGTTGGGTTTTTTTGTTTGGTTGGTTTTGTTTGTTTGTTTTTTAATAATAGGTTCTTAATTTCAGCACAGGAATAATTTTGGATATCTCTGAACATAAATAATATTTTTCCTTTAAATTTTGAAGAATAAAACCACCACTTGCATAGTCACATTTAAAGTATGTGCTGAAGAAATGCTACAGTAGTTTAAATCTGACGAGCTTTTATTTAAATTAATGCCATGACTCCTTTTAATTTTCATTCTGTCTGGTTCCTCTAAAGGTGGACTGTACCACACATTGCTGCACTGGCTAGAGATGCCCTAGCATCAGACTAGGCTAGTCTGGCTCACTGAAAGCAGTCTAGTCAAGGCAGCATAAGGCTTCATCCAGACTGATTAATGCAAGTGAAAAGCATTACACAGAGAACTGTGCTGCAGAGTTGTTTGCTTGATTCAGGATTGCCTTGGAGTCTGTACACACTCTCTGTCCTAAAAGATAGTAGCTTGGCATCACTTACCACATAGCTTCCGTGCCATGGAAATATTTTAATAGGACATTTGCCATGACAGTCTCTGCTGCTTTCTCATCTGAAGAAACAGCTTGATTATGTTGTGGAAGTTTTGTTTGTATGTGTAAGGGAGTCTTCACATTTGCCTGAAGGTGCTCTGAGAAGCATAGGTAAAAGTTTTGTAAATAATTTTTTTAAACATTTACTTTTAAAAGTAAAACATTTTCTAATGCTGTTTTGACTGTAGCTGTTTTAGAAAAAGAGAAGAGAACTGAAAAAGAAGATGTAAATTTACACAAAGTTAAAAATGCCTGCTAAGTACTGGGAATGCAAAATACAGAGTTATGAACCCCATTCTGTGATCCATATGTAACTCGTTTAAGCTTAATAGAAAAACCACATATTTGCAGTCATTCTTTTCTACCCTTATACACACAGTTGCATATATATGTGTATGCATAAAACTTCTAAAGTAGTGTGCATATTATTTACATTTTAAAAAAGCAATAGAAAATTCACATAATGCTTGGGAAAATTGAGGGGCAAGAAGATGCCAGTATCAAATTTCTTCTTTACTGAGATCCTCAGAAATATAATGGAAATTATCTTTCTATAATAGTTTACAATTACTAAGCAACCATGGGAGTTCAAGTAGAAAATCAATTTCCAGCACTTGTGGATGGATGCATAAAATTCTACTGGCCACACCAAATAGCTTTGCATACTAAAAAGTATCTTAACTTTAAAGCCTATATATTACATTCATAAAAAAAAAAAATAAATACAGTTACCCCATGATTTAAACATTGACCTTATGATCTGGAAGTAGACCATAGTCTGAACACCTGATAGAGAATAATATAAAAGGTTAATACACTCTAACACGTTACCAGATGGCATATATATCTGTACAGTCTTGCATGCAGGAGATCAAGCAGACAGAAAATGACCAAGGATTTAAGAAATGAATGAAAGTCTCATGTTTTCTTGAAATTTCTGCTTAAGAGCTTGATTCATTAGAGTACTATATTCAGTCAAGAGATGAAGATATATTCCTGGGACCAGAATGACCTTCTAAGGTTTTATCTTCTGGTGTAGCAGTTCTTGTGAGAATATGAAGGCAGAAGCTATAATTCCCTTTCTAAATGGCACATGGAAAACAATCCTTTTATGTTACTGTGCTTCCAGAGTTGAGCTACATGCAATCCCATTCACTCACAGCTATGCTTATGTGACTTTCTGTTAAATAAGGGAAAATACTTCCTACAGTAACCTTTAAAGAGACTTCTCATTTTTTTCAGGGTTTAATGTGCATTTCTACTACTGTTACAATTTTGAGGTCTTTACCTCTGCTATCATTTATGCTTAGCAATAAAAATGCAGCACCCAACTAAGAAAATTCATGTACAAAGTAGCTCCATGGATTGTGGTATTCATAAGGTTAAGGCAATGAAGGTATAATAAGAAACTGCTACAGACAGTTGCATCATACGAACAGTCCTGTATTATTGTATTACTTTAGCAGAGTACATAAGACATCTCATGGCTAAGTCATGTACCATTTTATACTGTTGAAACAGCTGTATGTTTGATACATACATCAATCTGATACATACATATATTCATACATACATCTCTCACATACTGTATGTGTTTTAGTGGTGCTTTAGCACTTCTTTCATTCCACAAATGAAGAAAAGTCAAGAAAAAACCAAGCCCTTGTTGGAGGAACTCTGTCTCCAGAAAAGGGCACCAATCTTGCCATCTGACAGAGATTCTTGGGAGAGCGTTTTATGATTTAAAACATTTTTTTAACAAGTTACATCTTTTTGCAAATCCATTTTTAGGTAAAAAAAAAAAAAAAAAAAATCACTTCAGTCATGGAAGTTCCAGACAATATTAAGTAAAAGTCAATTAAAAATGTTAAAAAAAAAAAAAAAAAAAAGGGGCAAAGACTGTGTAAGAGAGGACCTCTTGCCTCAAGTCTATATTTAGCATCAATGATAAGGTAGTACTTTGGCTAGAGGGAGGATTGAACTACAAATTGTTGAAGAAAGTACCAGGTGCCATATGCACTTGTTCTATTTTTTCACTTCCTTCTCATTTCATTTTCTATATCTAACACCCACTTCAGGATTTTCCTCCATAGCTTTTTCATATCTGCTGCGATTACCTTTTCCTGTTAAATTCTTGCTATGAAAATAAATCCTATTTCTAACACAGTCAGTGATTATTAGAATAATTATTACCTTCTCTTATACCTCCTCATTTTCATATTTTTACACTTGCTCTCATTTCCTGAAACTCCTTTCTAATGTGTGGAATCATATATTGTATTATTTTATAAATGTTTTTGCTTAATTAATTGCTCAGTTCTCATAGTCTTGCTATAGGTCACTGGCCCACTGATGTGTAAGATGCTGTGTTAAATATGTTGTAAAAAATTACCAATTACTTAGATATCAATAGGTGTCATTCAGCCAACAGACATCTGATAAACGTGTCTATGCTGCATACTACTGAGTTACAATGATTGCTTCTATAAAAATCCTATTTCATAATTATCAAAGCAAATCTTTTCATTGATTTCATAGGAAATATAATGAAATAGAAACATAGAAATGTCTGGGTTGAAAGGGACCTCTAGAGGTCATCTAGTCCAACCCCTCTGTTGAGACCAGTGACATCCTCAACTAGAGCAGGTTGCTCAGAGCTTCGTCAAGCCCCACAGCATGAAATCTTAGGTATGTGGATAAATTCATGTTTTCCTCAAATGGCAGTGGTCCAATATACAGCTGGATGATGTAGTGAACCGTGTAACATACTTGGCAATACAAGTGCTGTTACTTCCAGCCACTGCTCCTGCCTAAATAGGTACATTATATGAGTTAAGGAGGATTTACTCAATGCCTGGACAGATTAAAGTTTAAAAAAATCTATTTGTTTGTGCAAAAAATCTGTTCTTATGGCTGTTTTATCTCATTTCTTAGCTCTTTATAAAACAGAAAGTCATGACCAAGCTTTCAGGTGATTTAAACTTCAGGCAGCTGCTTGACTTTATCAGAGTTGCATGGGCTTAACAGGAGCTGGGAACCCCTCCTAATTAACATATAATTTTACTCTCACTATCTAGGAAGTGTGATTGAAATTAAGATTGTATTGTAAGGCTTCCAGAAGCCCTGTGTGAAGTGAATTGTAATTTTTCAGTGCCTATAGTTCTCTTAGTTTCTATAAATGACAGTTGAGGTGATTTCCATGCCAAAATAAAGTCACAATGAAAAGGGGTGTAGGAATAAGCACGTGGCAAAAGGCCAGAGCACTACAGGGTGAAAAAAATTCAGCATCAAGACTGACAAACTGTTCCCTCATTTTCACATTGAAAGTAAATAGAAAGTTGTATTGATATTGTACACAGATGACTGAAAACTCTGTGGTTCATGCAGCAGAATTACACACACATGAATACTTAAATTGACAGAATCTTAATGCATGGCTAGAACAAACTCATAATGACCGTTCTTTATCAGCTATGTTGCAGCTGTCTCTGGCTATCAAAGCTTCCTTTTCCTGACCTAAGGGAATAGTAGCTCACTTTAAAATGTAGAATTCAAGAAAAAAAATCTTTAAAATACTGGGAATAAAAAACCCAAACTTAAACAGTTGTGTTTTGGTTGCAAAGTAGAATACTATGTCAGGTAATACACAGATGATCTGTTCATAGATGGCCATCCAATTGTCTCCACTTATATTGTGTGGGAGGGAACAGAAGGACTTAAATCTTGTAAAGTGCCTTATGCCTAGCTGCTGCTTCTTCCTAAGAACAGTTTTGATTGAAGCTATTAAGGCAGATGCAAAATGAGAGAGGGGAGGATGATGAAAAGTGTAACCATTTCAGGATAATGCAATTTCTGATGTCTACACAATACATTCTTGCTTAGGAAATGTATTGGACTGTGGGAGAAGTCTGATTAGAAAGAACTGTGGTTTTGCACAGGCAAATAATGCTTTCATATCTGAGAAGAGAAGAAATCAGGGTGGAGGTGTTCCTTCTCTTATTGTGCAGACTTACAGGTCATGCTCCTTCCCCTTCTTCACAGCTGCTAAATTAGGCATGGGCTTACAGCTACACTTAGGGGTTTTCTCCCTTCTTCCATTTTGCATCCTGCTACAGTAGTTCCTAGAGTTGGGCATGACAGTTCTAGCTCATTTCTGCCTACCCAGGTTGCACTGCATCCTGACTTGTAACCTATTTGTTTCAGAGAGCTGATGCCTCAGGTGTGTAGGGCTATCAGTTACCCCGTGTCTTTTCTGATGATATTTCTGTGAAGAGTGGTTTGCTGCAGTGTTTTAATGGTTCTTTCTGCCAATATGTAGCATTCCTTCTCTTCTATGCAGAACAGAAGTAAATAAAATGGCATGTAAAAGCTCCTAAGCTTAGATATCTATGAAATTTTCTCAGAACAATTGTCTCATCCATGAATAATTATATCTAGTCTGTTTGACCTGGTAACACCATTTAGTTACATCTTATTTGTCTCACTGAGCTCATGCAGGCATAAGGGAAAAATAGAGGCTTCTGAACAAGAAAATCAAGGCCAGATGAATCTAAACAGTGTTTTCTACAAGTATGAACACTTCTTATTTTGCCTGTCTTAAACCAATGTAAATGATGCAGAATACTAGTCGGGATCAGGTATTATCTGCATCCAGTATTTATAATCCAAAGCGTAAGTCTTTTGGCACAGTGAAAACATACCAGTCAGGAACAAAGCTGGGTGTATTAAATGAACTCAAGGGAAAAATGCTCAATAGATTCTGAGACTGCTTTGAAGGTAGGAGTTGCCTTTGAATGTGGAAGAATATAAGCTATGAAATTCATAGAAATTTGTCTGCTTCATAATGCTTTTCAGTAGAGACTTTGCCTCCCTGCTTGCACAGCCTAGTTTCACACAGTTATGACACAGATTAGAACTATGCCCATATAATGTTGCTCTGTCTTTTTCAGATCTCATTCCCTGATATTTAAATGTGGTTTTACTTTGTGCTGGTATTTTGCTATAGTAGCTAGAATTACTTACCTGCCCTGTACTCTTACAACCATTTGCTTGACAGACATCTTCCTATTTCAGTAACTTTTATTGTCAACTTGCACTCTTTATAGGTATGTTTGTGACTAGAAGATCTGTGCTAGGAGAAGATGCTGATAGTGCTGATAGTAATAATAGGTTATGGAGGGGGGTGTTTACAAAACAGTGTCATTCCAATAGTGAGCAAGACAGTAAGAAAAGAAGAATGTAAGATCTTAATGGCTAAACTAAAACCAAATTTTGCACTTTTTTTTTTTTTTTTTAATTAATTTTAACAGTTTGTGTGCTTTTTTCTGGAAGAAAATAAATTATCATGCTGATTTTAAAGTAGATTCTTGGATTAATCCTTATTAATTGATATGGATGTAACTGGACATCTCATTGAAGATTGATTTTGGTTTTAATTTTTCTTTTTACTTTTCTAGCAGGATTACATTAGGGAAGAGATGGAGAAAAGTGTTTTTGTCATCCAATCCCAAATTCACAAATTTTTCCCTGCTTTCCAGATTACACTCTATAACTAGTGATATCACATGCAATGTAAGTAATGTTCAAAAACAGAATAATGACACAGATATTTAAGTTCCTTTTCTTTAAGGCTGCAAACATTGTTGGTCAGTGTAGAAAAGCTTGCTGTGTTATTGTGTTTGAAAAACACGCTTGCATAGAAGAGAACCTTGTTTTTCCATATTTGAATACTCCTTTCAATAGTATAGAGGACTTCTAACAGCAGCTTTTTATGGAAATGGCCATAATCACCTCTCGCCTTCCTGTTATGTACTGAGCAAGCATCAGCCTCCTTTTCCCTTGGATGCTCTCCCTGACTGATTGACATACCTGCTTTGATCCATAGCAGGTCTCAGCAAGTCCACAGCTGTGAAAATTCATGCTGTTTTTTTTTTTTCTGATGTGAAGAACACCTTAGGTACCAAAATTTCTTTCTCTGACACTTTTTTTTCAGATATCTCCAGGTATTTGACACTACTAATACTCTATTTTTCCCATATTTTTATATAAACTCCAAGCTGACTGGGAAATAAGGAAAGAATCACAGATAGGGGCTTGAATATCTCATGCTTTGCAATCTTGTTTTTCTTTGAAGGCAGTGATTACCATGCTTTTTATTGACAGAAGACCATGACAGAAAATGGTGATATGCCAAAACCAGTCAAAGTCTAAGACAGACTGCCTTTTGATTCCCTGAACATGACACCAGGTTGTGAATTATCTTTCCTTGTTAATTTAATTGGGTAAAGATTTGCTGAAAGTACCAAATTTCAGTTGGTTCCAGTTGAACAGTTCATTCCAAAAGTTGTAACCATTTCAGATTAGCCATTCATCATACCACTACTTTGGAAATGTTTGAAATGAGCTAAGGAACAACTGCTGCAGAGAATAATGTTATATTAGAAGTGCCATATCAAGTGAAACTGCAAGTGTTGACCAAAATACAGATAAGGTTTGAAACAGCCTTTACTCATCTATGAAATCAATGACAGCAGGGATGAATTTTGCAGATTTCAAGGCTGCTGGGAACCATGATGGCCATTCAGTCTTAACCACTCACACACTGCAGAATTTGGACAGTTGACAAAAATTAGTCTCAGTGCACCTCCTTTCCTGCCACTCCCTTTGTTTTCCCTTAGAATCTGACATTGCACTGAATGACCTTCCAAGTCTCCTTGCAGGCTGAAGCTGCTGGGTGCAGACAAGGGGCTGCTGCATTTGTTAGGCTGATGGGGTTAAAGCTTTGCATTCTGAAGTAGTGCAGGGGTAGAGAGGGTTCACTTTTGAAAGAAACCCTTACAAAGTTACAAAATCAGACTCCTTGTATTTTGGTCTCTATTCTTGCTTCTGTGTGGAGAATGGACCGGTTAGTCTTTGCCTACAGCTCTTCTACAAGAAGGACAGATGTGAGGCACAGGAGCTATGAACTTGAGCTGTGACAGTAAAGTACTTGCTCCTGCTATCTGTATGGCTATTTGGCTCTTAGAGAAAAGTGAGCTAATGTGAAGGAATATGTAAATTCAGGGAGTGTTTTCAAGCTGTAATTCTCTGTCGTACACTCCCCCCCGCAAAAAGAAGCAAAAATAACTTCTCTCATTTCTTACTAGTACACAGAAAGTTGGTATTGGCAGCCTCTTTGGGGTCTGGATTTGTCTATTTGCTGTGTATGAAGTTCCAGTATTTCCCTTGGATTTTTGTGTCCTGTATTACTATAGCATTCAGTATACCTTCTGAATTTGAATCCACAGATACTCATGAAATCTATAATAACCCAGGAGACTCTATATGGGCTTTCATAAAGTACAAAACATTGAATAAACTTTCTTCCAATAATAAGACAGTTGCAAGGATATTTGATCTTTTAAAGTATAAGAACAGGTAGAAAAAAAAAGCCAGTTTACGCCTGTGAAAATCCTTAGTCATTAATAGTAACATTAGTCAGGAAAGCAGTAGTTTCATTGTAACCAATTAATATTCCTTTTTCTTGTATAAGAACTGATGATGATTCAATATGTTTTATTGCATCTTTTTTAAGTTTTCTCTAACTATACTGTATTTGCAGTCTAAATTAGGAGAAGGTTGTGTTTTCTGTTGCAGAACTAAAGATTTTATAGATTACATCTTTCCCTCTCTAATTAGCCACATTTTTAATACATTGTCAAAAAGATAAAGCAAAAAAGCATGATGTTATTCTAATCCCTTGGAGTATTTTCTCGTGTTGACATGAGCCTCTTGTGCATTTTTTTTTTTTAGTCACCAAACACCTGATACTGAAATGGCTTTTTTGCAGGACACCTATACTATCATTTGTATTGGATGAAACATCCATAAAGGTTTGCTAGGTAGTTCAGCCTTGCCTCTATGCTATCACAGTGATTCTGTGATGCCTGTGAAAAACTGAACTGTAGTTTTTATTAAAAAGGACTATGTCATTTGTACTCAATTTGTGTGATGTTAGCCAACCTTGGTTTTTTTTTTTTAAACTCATAGCATCTCTGGACATCTTATTTCACTGTATTAATTTTTCACTTTAATATACCCAACTCAAAATATATCAGGACCAGGGATCTGAAACTACTTCATCTTGTCTATTTAGGCTACACCATTTAATTTCATAGACTGAAAGGAAATGATATAAGCCTGTATTTGTTCTCTGATTGGATAAGTATGTGAGCACTTATCAAATAAATGGTTACAGAAGCAAATTTAGATGCATGAAATTGAAATTTGGTTTGCTATGAACATAAACTGTGTACAGAAATTAACTCCAGGATGGGTGAAGAAAAGCATAGTTGGAGATTTAGCTACCAAAATGAGTCTTCATCCTACTGTCATTTTATACATATCATCTTAGCTTGACTGTCCTCTTGGTTTCACCCACACCCCCCCCATCTGAAGTCTTCCATGCTGCATCTTAAACTCATTAATTCATATGCATTACTAATTTACTAATGATTAGAGTTATGCAAACCCCACACTTTTCTTGCTCAGCTGAAGAACAAAAATTGAAGTAACATAAATGAATGTGGGAGAGGGGAAGCAATTTAAACTGAACTCAATATTAGTTTTGTCCCTTATTGCAAAGAAGGAAATAGAAAAAAATAGGTTTTGTTTAAATCATTCCAAGTGAAAAGAAACAAGTTGATCAGTGAGGCTTACTTGAGACACCTGCTGGAAGAAAAACAAAACAAAAAACCACAAAACAAAACAAAACAACCCCCCCCCCAAAAAAAACCCAAACCCCAACAAACAAAAAACAAGAAACCCAACAAAAAAACCCCAACCATAAACCAAAATCCAAACAAACACGGAATTGAAATTTTCACAAGACTAAGATGCTGGTGGTGACATCTTCTCTTTGCATAATAGCTGTTGGAACATGGAGTGACTAGTATATCCAGGTGGTGAGGCATCTCTGCCCATCTCAATGTGAAGAGTCTGATCAGGACCCTGTTCCCTATTCAGAGGCTGCGGAGCCTTTGACCTAACAGGGTTGTTTCTTGATAAATATTTATATTTCAGTAGACTCGAGAGTGAAAGTCTCATATGACAATGAGCAGTATGGTGACGATGGGCACCAAATCATGATTGTGAATGTATTTAATGTCAGATTGTATCACAGTTGTTATTACTGTGATACCCTGTGTATTATTTTTTGTATGAAACCTATATAATATGTAGAGGAAGAAATGCTGAAGTAGAGAAGCCCTAGCCAAGAGCTACAGTCTTTAGTAAGTTCAGATATGGCCTTCTGACCTCCACTGATCTGACAGCCAGGCAGGACCAAACACAGTGCTGCTAAAAGCAGGGAGAGGATGGAAGGAACTGCAGGATGCTTAGATTATTTTAACTCAAGGTCACAAGTTGTTGTTTTTCTTTTTTTCCGGGTTATACAAAATACCAGAGTATTACTGATGTTTTCTTATCTGGTTACCTTTCTAATACTATTGTTCTGCTCATGAAGTCTAAATCCACTCTATTAAGGATCACAGAATCACAGAATGGTAGGGCCTGGAAGGGACTCCTGGAGATCATCCAGTCCAAACCCCTGCCAAGGCAGGTTCACAAGAGAGCATTATTTAACAACAGAAATTTTTAAAAAAGTATCAATCAAGTGACCTATTGTTGTGTGTTATGCAACACTGAACAGAACTGAGATTGTGTGCATATTGCATTGTTACAAACAAAATTCTGTTAGAAACCCACTGAAATGCAGAAAGAAAGAAAGAAAGAAAGAAAGAAAGAAAGAAAGAAAGAAAGAAAGAAAGAAAGAAAGAAAGAAAGAAAGACTAAGAAGTCATTAAAAAAAGCAGTAAAGGTTAGGAAACTGAGGTAATGGGAAGAATTTAAAAATTGAGTGCAGTGTACTTTGTAAGAGAACAGTCCCTGCCTTTAAAATCCTAGGTTCTCATGAAGGGCTTTAGTATCACTGTGACTTAGCAGATAGCCTTCCACCTCTGGGACTGAAAGATTTTGGCTCAGATCCATTTAGTGCATTACTGGGGAAGTTGTGCACATCCAGAGGTCACGTTTCGGGTGAGATATGAAATGGAGGTGGCCACAAAATATTTCAACATCTTCCAGTCTCATTTCTGTTCTGCTTTCAGATACTGTTCTCTACTGTCCTCTGTTGATCCTTGCACAACCAAAGTGCACTCAGAAGCAGAGGTTATTTCTGAAGACAGATAAGATGATCCCTCTTTCTCTTGGATGCTCCATGCCTTTGCAGAGACACAGTTCATAACGAGTTCTCTGTTCTATTTACTTTTGTTCTTCTGTATACTATGGTCAATAGTAACTCCAGTGCTTCAGCTTCCTTTCTGGGATAGGAAATTCTCCAGAATAACCCTACTGTAACATTCATTCCCCTTATTGTCCCTGAACGTCTGTACATCACAATGGCTGTGAAGACTAGGGAGCATTGGTAAATCTAGAAATAAAACAATTAAGATCCTTTTGTAACAGTCCTTCAATGTTTTTATCATATTCTGCTGCCATAATTCCAATCATATTCTCATCTCTGTGTTTTGCTGAAGTAATGACATCAGTTGTGGCAGAAAGGGACATAAGCTTGGAGTGGGGGAGGTATGTAGTTCTCCTATAGGTGCTTCTGGAGACTTCCAGTGACGGTTTTCCAATGATGGTGTGAATTTCTTAATTTCATTCTAGAAATGTTTTCTTTTCATGTAGAGAGCGAGCAGAGTGTGTCTAAAAGTGCCCTTGTCAAGTGTGCCAGGGGATGACCTAGAGCAGCAAGACCCTGCCTAGCATGCAGTGGGAGGAGCCCAGGTTGCAGGGGTAAAAGGGCAGGCACAGGAAAAGAGCCCAGTGTTTGGTTTGTGGGATTCTGGGTGGAAGTCCAGCTGTAGCAGCAGCACCCCAGAAACAAACCAAACCAAACAACCAAACACACAACCAACCAAAACCAAACCAAACCAAACCAAAAACCAAAACCAAAACAAACAACAAAAAAAACCCCAACCACACAAAATACCAAAAAACAACAAGGTAGAATCTTTACAGACAAGCAACTTTATTTGTGTGGATTCCTTCCGTGTAATTACCCAATACAGAAAACGTGACAATCTGTGCCAGTAGTTAGCCTGCTGGGACTCACAGCAGGGAAGAGTGCGCTTCCCAGGCAAACACAGCAGCTGGCAGCCAGGAAGGGCTCAGCGCAGAGGGAGAGCTGGATGACTTGACAAAAAATCTTGTCCCAGCCTGGAAACAAGAAGTGGGTGTATATGCACAACTAGTGCCAGGAAAGAAAGTTAGGAAATTTAGAAGAATGTCTTAAATCCCTGTTGCTGTTTCACTGGTGGGATGGGCAGGAAAAGAGTAAGGATAGGAAATTGGTGGAAAAGAGGTAGGAACTGCATGGCCCAGGGCCAGGGCTTCAGGTTAAAGAAAGCCAAATTCTGCTTTTGTGCTTTCTGATGACCTACTGCTTGGCTTTTGGATTCACTATGTCTTGGTGTCTCTATTTTTTCTACTCTACTACCTGCCTTGTCTGATTAGACAGTATCAAACCCAGTGCCAGTCCTTAAGAGCTGTTTATTTGCACACAGCCAGAGACAGCAAAATCCCTGTAATGACTGTAGCTTGTAGGCAGTGCATTAATATGCATTTGTCTAATAACAACAACAACAATTAGAAACATGTTCAGACAGGTTTTTCCTACATTTTATAAGGAAATTCCCAAAGGCCAGTAGTATGACACAGGCTGAGGTCTGACAACCATTGTGCCACATGTGAAGACTCTGTCTTGGGTTTGGCAGATAAGCTGAAGCCCTGTGTAATTTCACATGCTCTCCTGTCCTGACAGGTGGCATTCATCTCACCTGACCTCAAGGTCCAGATACTGTTGCATGACAAGAGGTATCTAGGTCAGTTTGGAGCTGTTGTATACTGTCACGAAATTCTCCATAATGTTGGTATGTTTGAGCCAAGACTTGCAAAAGACTCACTCCTTTCTGAAATGGCTGTAAGAGCCTCAAGAACATGTACTACAGCACCTAAAATGGTACTAGACATCTATACTGGGGCAACTGTAGTTATGCACTGGGAATCTGTATCTGATATAATCATCCTGTTCTACTTTAATAGTGAAGGTCTAATCAAAGAAACTTTAGTAACTACCTTGCAGGCAATGAACTGCATGTAAACTCCACTGACTTCATTAATTGTATTTCTATTGACAATAAAAGGTCTGTGATGGCTAGTTCAGATGTCCATGCCTGCACTGTGGACATCCAGAGTGAGTCAGGCAAACCACAGCTGGTATCAGCTCCTTTGCTGAAGGATGAGGAGCCAGCTGCTTAACTATTGTTCAGGTGAAGAACAAAGATGTGTAGCACAAAGTGATGTCAAACCAACAAAAAACAATAGGGCGTACAACAATTTTGAGCAGTAAGGATTTATGCTATTTTTAGTTCTTTCATTTGATTGGTTTGTTTGCTCTGGCAGCCTATATCGTAAGCTCAAACTATCTATCAGCTGGCTCTTTAAGGATTTCAGTTCAAAGTATGTGTAGGATGAGGTGATACAAAGGGAAAAAAAAAATCAATTTTTGAGATCACATTTAACTTTTGTTGCAAACACCAAAGAACAGAAAATTAGTCCATAATTCGTGGATCTTGGTATGTCAGAAGTCACATGAAAATAGGATATCTATTCTCACCATGTAGGAAGAAGTAAGGCAACCTTCTAACTTTCAAAAGATACGTTCAAAGTTTTTTCTCCCTTTAAAATCTGCATATAGTTACGTGTCTTACCTACAACCCTTTTGAGAACCTTCCCTTGAAAGTCAGTATTCTTGATCTCAAATGTGGAGTTTGGCAAGCTGTTTGATCAATGATTACAGCATATCTATGGATCAGAGCATTAGATACTTAGAGGAAGTTACCCTGAAAATAGTTTAGGCTGAGATGCTGAGCTTTGATTTCAGTGGTCAACAAAGTGAAAGCTGGTAGTCATCCATGACATAGGGTTAGCACAAGTTTGTGATTGTTGATCTGAATCTCCCATACAGCCTGACAGCATTAGGGAAAAAAATAAACAAGAATACAGTAATGGACATTTTTCTCTGCTAGAAGACCAAAGAAGAGCAAATCATCACACCTAATTTTTTAGGTCTCTTATTTGCTAAAAAATTTTGTTCAGCTCCCTTGCCTGCAAGAGCTTTCCACTACAATTCTGCCTTTTCTCATTCATGTGTACCTGAAGTGATAAATAAAATCTGAAGTTAAATTATGCAAAGCTATGACTTGAATGCCAACCCACTGAATCCTTTCTTCACCAGTACAGAACAGAAGGCAGATTCCCAGCTCTTCAGAACCATTATGCTATCAACACTATTCCCAGCCCTTGCAGCAGAGACTGTCATCTGTTCTAACCAAATACAGAATTAAAATATATAATTCAGGGTAGAAAATGGTATTGTTATGCTTGTGGCCTGAGGAAAAATGTCTATTGGTATTTAATTCCCATACCTTTTGCCTGGTTAAGTAGATATGGAGTTTGTTGCAGATTTCTCTAGACACATACCTCATTAAGCAGAGTGAGATTTTCCCTTGAGAAAGGGCAGGGTCACAGGTTAAAACTAGTTTAATGTGTGTTTTCACATATACTGCTGGTGTCATCAGTCACTCCAGGTTCATGACAATCCCACTTTACCCACCAGAGCAATCAACCCTCCCACCTCTCAGGGTGCTGGGTGGATGGGTGAAGGTCAATTTGCCAAAAAGCCACCTAGGATCGACCTTTGAACCCAGATGTTCTTCAAGAATAAAGCCTCCAGGAAGGGATTATGTGAAGGAGGAAAATTTATTTTTCTAATTATTTCCTAAAAATAATTTATGCATCTTCCTGCACTCTTTTTTGCAAGGCTGGCAGGATTACTCCCTTTCATCCTTTTCTGAGCAACCCACAGAGCCTTCCCTCAAGCCTGTATGTCTACAGGATATGCATGTCTGCATGACTGTAGTGCCTGAAGAGCTATAGCATTGCTAGTCCCCTCATCCATCACACCACTTTTCCAGTGCTTTAACAGAGACAGCCTGCTGGGGTACAGGGACACTGGAGCTGGGGCTGCCTAGGGTGGTGGGAAGGGCTGGAGGCCTGGAGCTTAGAACAGATTTGGTGGGAGGAGGGCAATGCTAGTATGTGTCTGAAAAGGAAACTTTGGCATATATGCACAAAGAGACAGAAAATACTGAGGCAGAGGAAGATCAGGCTCCAACATATAAGAGGGAAAGTGAAGACCAGTCAGTCTTAACTGGGAACTGATTTGTTATGGGGGTAGGATGGTTGATATAGAAAGATTCTTTTTAAAAACATTTTTCAACCTGCATTTGTTTGCCCTTAGTTTTGAACCAGATAGTACTTGCAGAACAGGGTATGTGTTTGAACTCTACTGAAAGCCTGAAGCTAACAAGGGAGATAAAGGCATTCTGTTCCTCACAACACAAAATAATAGGGAAGGCATTAATAACGTTGCACTGAAAAATAAACCCTCTATTTAGATAGCTTTATGCAACAATAATAGAAGCCTGTTCATGAGCTCAGTGTTCTCTCTATTTACTAGGTACACTATGTACAAATTACACAAACTTGCTCTAGCCCCTGGAATTACAAAATTCACAAGCTAATTAATCAGAGCTTGACAACACAGTAGAGGCCACTTCACCTCACATCCAGTGTCAGAGAGAGAAGATAATTTTGTCAAGCAGGCACATGCCTGTGCTGGGAGACAGCTGGTCTTGTCTCCTAGCTTTGTTCAGTTAATTCTGCTTCAATTCTCATGGGAATAATATCTCTGATCAATCTGTCTGTGTTAATAATTAAAATTTGAAACTGGGGGAGAAACAGGAGTACCTTTTGAAATATATGAATAGTTAGCCCAATCTGGAATTAACTTTTGGACTATCTATATATTTCTGTAATATAAATAATTACATATCATGTATAACACAAGAAAATGGATAACATAGCTAATGCAGTGTCAACATCTGTAAAAACAAAGTGAGTGTCAGCT
>JANHGN010027268.1:48623-66771 GCA_024605025.1 Megaceryle maxima
CTATTGAGTGGGTGAGGGTTGGTGTGTGTTGGGGGGGGTGGTTGGTGTGGTTTGTTGCGGGGGGGGGTTGGTTTGTGTTGGTTTGTTTGGTTTTTTGTTGTTGTTGTTTTGGGTTTTTTTATTATTATTATTTCTTGAAGTTCAAACCATTTGGAAGACTTGTGAGATACTCTTACAGTGTATGATATTGTGAACTTCTCAATAGTCCATGGAAGTGGTTAAGTTGATTTTTATATGCCAAATGCAACAGCGGGAGTATTTTAAGAAATAAAGAGGTCCTTATCCAGCAAATATACTACAAAACAAGTAGTTGGTTAATATTTTATGTGGAGATTGTAGATTGGCAGACTGTAAAACAAATCTGTGCATAAAACTAAAACAGAGCAATCAATCACTCAAGCTCTATAAAGCATATTTACGAAGTTGTGGAAATTTAAAAAAAACCCCTGAAATCCTCTTGAGGAGCGACAGTTTGGGCTATGCTGTCTTTCATAGTGTTGCCACATTGGCCTCTCCAAAGATCTCAGACTTGCATGAAAAAGATTTTGTAATTATCCTTAGCTTTAGTTTTAAATTGTTTTGTTCAGTCACTGCTCCAACATTAACCACAGCAATGTGAAGTATGAACAGTGCTGCATACCGTGAGCACTGTAACAATAGTCAACATTTGCTTGTATAAGAGATTTAAAAGTTGTGATTGTTTTCCGTTTAATGAGACATCTCAAAAATTTCTCAGTGATGCGATTATCTCATGAAAGCCTGTTATAAAGTGAAATGCACGTTACTTGGAAAACCCAAGCTTTTAATAGAAGTTGACCATTTTTAAAGCATGTTAATTTTATTTTTGTTTTCTCTTTCCTTTTCTCAGATGTGTACCTAGGTAGACCTAGGGAACCATGTATGCCTGCGTATGAAGAAGAATGTGAAAAGACTTGATAAATGTTTTAAGAACTCACACATTTCCAAAATTGTTTTCTGTAAAATATATGACCTATATAGAATAAGTAATGGAGCAAGACAGAAAGAAAGCTTTACTGGCACAACCTCTATAAAACTCTCTAGTGTCATTTTTTTTCTATATATTTTTAATGAAAAATGGCATATGAACTGGATTTTATTGCCTTTTTGAAATAGCAGCATATGGAATTTTGTTCAGCCTTATATTCTCTGAAATGCATGATCAAACTCTTTTAGATTTCCTTTATACAGATCCTTTCAAAAAAAGCTCAGTGATGGAAAAGGTCTTTCAAAAAAGTGTTTTTGTAAATGGAAGATTCTAAAGGGGTTGGAGTCCATGTGCGTGTTAACATATCCTGTTGTTAGTATTATAGCATTTTCATGTGAAATAATGATAAGGAAAATGTTCTTTATTTCTCAGCATTTTTCTCTTTCCTGTAAGAACGGATTGCCATTCTCCTGTCTGCACTGAACTTGCACCAGCTGTATCAGAAATTCAGCAGAACAAAAGAAAAAAGGCCATTTAGCTTGCAGATCCAACAGCAGAAAGCACTCCTCAAACATGGCTAAAGACAATCAGTGTAAAGAAAGTCTATTTTCAGCTATGTAACATTAGATGATGGGGTCACATATTAGGAGCTATTCTAAAAATAAAAAGGTCTATAAAGAAGGAAAAAAAAAGAATTACATATACTTTCCTAGCCACAAATTTTGCAAACTAAAGGTACTGCTTCTTTTCTAATTCCAGCATGCTAGGATTTTCTAAAATACCACATTTTGATTCTTCAGCTTAAAGCTCAATGCTTCATAGATCTGATTTTCTAGAGGATGTCTTTTTTAATAATGAAAGTTTACAAATTTCTCTACAAGATTGCAAAATACTGAGTTTAACATACACGTGAACATATAGATTCTTTGAGGCCTAATATATTTCTAAAAGATCCTCAGCTGGAAGTAGTAGCAGCTGCTGAACAAAATAGAAAAGATTGTCAACATCTGTTGCAAAAAGAAGAGAATATGATTAGGGTACAGTAAGTAGCATAAGGCTGCTAGGAGTCTTACCAATGTCCTTTCTCAAGGCCCTTTCCCCTGAGGAATCTGAGAAGGGGAAAAAGGTAGGGAGGCAAAAATGTGTTGAAATAAATAGCAAAATAGGTTTTGCCATGGAAAATGTCATTGTTTTCCATTTCGGGGGGGGGGTTGGGGGGGAACGGTGGCGGCAGCACCATAGGTCAGCTGAAATAGGTTGTGGCCACAGAACCTAAGGGTGGAGTTTTGGTTATGCATATCTGTGTTCTCTGACAGGCTCACCAGTTCAGTGACCCTGATATGATTTCTGCAAGGGACTGTCTTTCCTCATTGTGCTTCATCTAAAATGTGGTCCAATTTGGAGGTCCAGACTGTAGAAGATGGGGTTGTGACTCTTTTTTTTTGTAATGGCCTTGAGTAGCTGTAAGAAACTTCCTAATTTAATATCGATTGTTTGGGCTTTTAGACAACATAATAATTTTTGACTTTTGGCTAAAAGAAAGTTCTATTTTTATATTCTTAGGCATGTCTTATTTTATTGGTTTTGTTATTTAGATGCTTCTGTGTAATTTCTGGGGTTCAGATGTCCTGGTTTTTTATGACTTCAACTTCCTGGTGATCATTGACATGGATCTTACTTCATTCAGCAGCTCTCATCTGCATTAGGTATTTGTACTTACACAAGTATCCATGAAGAAAAGAAAAAGCATAGTGTTGTGATGATTTACAAAGACTGACAAAACACTGAAGCAATCTTTTAGACACCCTCAGATCACTGAAGAGAACTGAATTTCTGGAGGGAACAGTAGCCATCTAACTAATTACTTTAAGCAAAAAACTCACTTGTCAAGGTCATTCTAAAACCACAGTGAGGCAGGGTGCATTTTATTACATGGAACCGCTCAGTGTTTTAATTTGATTATGTTATTAGTTCCATGTAAGTGTATTAACTGAAAAGACATGATTAGCTGAATAAATTTCAGAAGCAATGTGAAGGCTAATGTCAGCAGTTAGAATCCAGACATCAGTATTGCTTATGAAGGCAGGAAGTAAAAATTTAAGGTGGAACTTCTCAAAAAAGACACCTGAAAAATCTATCGTAGGATTTCTGCATGTCCAGACAGAATAAAAGCCTCTTTGGTCAATTGACAAGAGAAAGGACAGTTAACAGACTCTTCTGAAGGTGAATTCAACCTTGGAAAATTGATCTGGAGAACACAGCTCCAAACAAAACTTCCACTAGCAGCACTGTTGTGAGGCCCTGTCTGAAAAATCTTTGTGCACTGACAGCTGATGTTCACATCAAAAAAAACCAAAACAAACAACAAACCACACAACATTTATTTTGATACTTTAAATATGAAGAAAGTTGACTCTGCTTCAGAGTATATTTGACGACTTCAGAGGTAAGACTGAAATTCCATTAGACCACTGGTATATGCTTTTGAACATTTTAAAGACAAACACTTCTTCAACAAATAAAAGCATGCTGCTGTGAACCCAGATATTCTTTCTTTCTTTTCCCTTCTGCTGCTCCTTTGGGCATTCAGCTTCTATTTACGTTGCTCTTAGGATTTGAGCTAATCTTCTGATCTTAAATGTCACTGCTGCAGAAAGAAAAAGCTGAGAACATCAGGAACTAGAGACTACACCTGTCTGGACACCAAAGGGCAAGAACAGACTGGGCATGATGTTCGAGGAAGGAAAACTTTTTTCAGTGATTCAAAGAAAGAAAAGCTGAACCTATACAGGAACTGCATGTATGTATAACTAATCATTTCTGTGTTTGTGCTCTTCTAGGGTGAGAAAGGTTGATGTAAAGAAGGCTTTGATGTTGTCTTTGACTTCCTATTTGCAAGATGTCAGGACCTCTCAACCTTGGTGCTGCTGCTCCAGAGGCTGTGTTCCTCTCCAAGCAGAGTTTGCAGAAGGGAAAGCAAGGCAGAATAGGATGATGCAGTAAGAAAACACCCTCTCTGAACATATTATAGAATATATTCCAATACCAAGTCAGAAGGTATCTCAAGGATCATCTGGTCCAACCTTAAATATAGGAGAGGTCTTCAAGGGGAGGAGTTAAGCACACAGGATGAGAAGCCTGGGGAAGAATCTAGTTTCCCTGGGCCAGCAAAGGTGGCAGCAGTTCTGTCCCTTCAGCCCAGTGGGCTATTTGTAGCTGGGATGTGAGCAAATCTATCCCCGAATGCTTTCCACTGGTCAGGACCCAGTGTAAAATTTTGCTGTGAAAGGCTCTGTTCCCACTTTCCTCAGAGGTGAGAGGACATGTCAGGATAAATTATTTGCCTCTTTGAGTTTAATGTGAGGTGCTGTAAGTAAATCAGACACTTCAGAATATCTTTCATGATGGCACAAATCACAAGTGAGTGCCCCTCTGATCTTCTCTTTTCCTCCTGTGTCTTCTCTATGAGTTGGCTTTGTCATCTCAATGTAGAATGGGTGAAATCTGTACTCCCTGTTTTAGTATCCTGCTTTCATCCCATTTAGACTTGGATTGTCATTCCAGTTGTCCTCTTTGCAGGAAAAAATACAAGTGGGACAAACACCTGTAAAGGAAGAAATTGGGTTCATTTGAAGTTGATTGCCTTTGTCCAGGTTCAAGTGTTTTGGAAGACAATTATCCTGAATTGGTTTTGCATTCATCAGATATGTAACTTTGACTTCTATGTTCATCTATGGGGAAGTTATGAAGGGCTGGGACTATATTACAGAGACACAGGTGAATAAAAGGCAAAGCAAAGCTGTAGAAACAGAACAATATGCACCAGTCACACTACTGTGTTGCTGCCCAAAGGAAGAGTATGTGCATATATCAAACTGTGCTTTTTAAAAAGGTACAAATAGCTTACATCATGATGCTTTGGCCTCTGGGGAGGCAAAGAAAAAAATTGCTTGGACCTCCCTGTCAGACAGGCTATGAAATATTATGTGGGAAGGAGTCATTGGTAGCCAAACTGAAGTCATGGGTTTACCCTTAAAAGAAGTTTCTGCAAGTTCTCACTGTTTCAGGAAATCCTGTTAAAATCATTATGATCACTACCATGAGTCCTTGTTTACAGAACTAGACACTTTGCTACAGCACAGGAAATCCTTTGCAGTATGTGTGGTTATTGAAACAGCTACGATGTATATATATTGAACTAAAACCACAGCAGTCACTGTTATGAATAGAACTGATCAAACTATTCATTATGTATTTCTTTTATTATAAACTCTGCTTTTGTAGTAAGTAATGAACCACCAAAATCCTAGGAGTGAAATAAGTGAATGCCCCTTCTTTAACTAATGATCCTTTCTATATCTTATTTTAAGGTTAGTTTTAAACTCTTAAGCAAACATTTGACTGCTATTTTTGAAATATGAGAGGTCAGGCTGTAAAGAGCTATAGCTGTGAGCAAAGGTTCTCTAAACTGGCCTCTAACTGTTTTTCAAGCTTACCAAGATATATACCAGTTGTCACATAGTCAGATGTCCTCTTCTAACTCAGCTGGAAGTGAAAATGACACTTTTGACTGTTTCAAAACAGCCCCTCATTGCATAAGGGAAGGAAGGGAAGGTGTTGCTCTGGGGCAGTATTCCAGGGTCAAGTCCTACACCTGTACTGTTTTACAAAAGGCTTTTCCAAACAGGCAGAGATAGCAGCTGACAGTGAAATATTTTTGTCAAATATTTTCCACTAAATATTATAAAATAAAATAATTTCTAGGTTACTAATATCAAAGCTTGCAGTTTTGAAAATGTTTTATTGATTAGAAATAAAGTGGATGTGTCAGCTCTAACATAACTTTCACTGCATTAGAATACTTTTAAAGCTAAAGGAACAGTGTAAAGTGTCTTACATGATAAAAAATGAATACTTGAAGAAATAATAAACCAGATAAAAATTCTTAAGCTATTGGAAATCAATAAATATATTAATTAATAAAGCTGTAAAAGCCACCAGTCTTGTAGGAATATGTAGCCTTATATAATACATTCAGATACAACATTACCCATGACTGATTAGCTTGTTAAGTTCAGATATTTGAACACTGTAATATAGTAAGATTTACTTGAAGAAAAGTCATAGTTAATTTCTTATCACTGGCAGCTTTCTGTTGCAAGAAAACCTATTTTTCTTCCTGAGGACTGTAGACGATATGCCAAAGACTTTGTTTTATAGCATACTTATTTTGGCATTGACATTAATGCTCTGACACATTCTTGTAAAAATTCAGGAATTGATCATAATGTTTAAATGAAATACTTTTCCTTTGGAAATACAAGTTTCTCCAGAAGAAAATAAATCTTTGCTAAGAAGTCAATTTCCATTGAATTTACTTCAAGAAATAATTCCAGTTAATTGTTCTGAGAAAGTAAAAATACATTAACAATTATGATATGACATTTTTTTCAAATCTATAGCAAAAAATAATATAAAAAGGAATTCCTAGATCATTAAAGATTTATATTCTGGTTTTGGTAGCATGTTGAAGAAAGCCTTTCAAGCAGAATTGAGTAAAGTTTCTGAAGATAACATCATTCAGATGCCCCTGAATAGCTGCAAAATTCCAGGTTGTATGGAATATATTTCCACTTTCTGGCAAACCTTAATCTGAGTCTCAGATTGGTTCCCTAACTAACATCCTGTGCACATACTTAAGCCTGATATCCCAAATCTGTTTGCCTTCTGGCCAGCCCAAAATTCACAAGCTGAAGGGAGGACTGCTTCACTGCAACTACGCTTGGGAAAGACACCTCTAAGAAAGACTGTTTCAAGTACCTTCTTCTCACCTCATTGCAAGCTTCCTTTCAATTTCTTCTCATTGGAAGTTGCTATCACAGAGGTTTTTTTTGTTGGACTAATACACTGCTCCCATCACTCAAGTTGAGTAATGACTGTTCAGGCAATGAAAAGACATATAATCTCCTTAAAGTTTGACATTATTTATTGCTAGCAGGTATCTTAAAAATAGCAAGCTCATGACTATGCTGAACAAAGTATGGCTTAAAATTTATTAATCACTGAAGAGAAATGAGCAGCCTTAAACAGGGAGTTGTCAGTAGTTGTGAGAAAGCCAGTGTGATGTAGTGAGGCAGTACCTCACTCTTTTTTTCTCTGATTCTTTTTGCCTCTTCCCTATTCTTTGGTAACAAAAGGGTGGTACCTCTTACTTATCCACTGATAGATGGGTCCACTTACACAGATTCTTTGAATGCTGTCATCTATTAGTATCCAGCACAGCAGATGTGACGAACACAAAGTCACACTGATGAGTATCACTAGTGGTATCATCTGGCAGTTGTCACATTTGTGGGTATCCCTAGTTAGATGAATGCAGAGGATCCAAGCTCACAATCAGATTTTGAATAAAAAGCATGAGACTCAGTGTGCCACTAAGACACTAAATGTAGCTTTCTAGATGTGGTTGTCCACATTTGAGTGAGATGTCCAAGCTCTCATTACAAGCAGTGGAAATCTGGGCTGTAATTTACCTGCCTACACTCCAGCAGCTTGGGATGCTGCCTGTTGTACCCACCTGACTTCTGACATCAGTCAAGGAATTTGTGTAGTCCTGATGAGGGCTTTGAATAGTATTCTGAGAAGTGTTACTCTTGTCTATATAATTGCATCTCAGTTCTACTATTTCTTATAAGACACATTTCAAGGAAGTATCATGCAAAAAAAAATAATGTAAAAATTAGGGTTTATGTCCTCAGCTTGAGGGTTTATATGACTCCCCATTCTTTTTATATTTTGGTGGTGGTGGTGGTTTTGGTTTTGTTTATTTAAAACTATATTATTGAAACTTTGGATATCCTACTTATTCATCAAAAGAAGAATAGTCACATTTGCAGGCCCTTGCTAAATTCTTGATTACCAGAACCTTGGATAACCTTCACTCACAGAGACAATGTGATTAATTTAATCTGAGCTAATGAGCTGGGTAGTTCTCAGCCATAGCCAAATTGTACCTAGTCACAGAATGCTGAAATTATCAGTCAGGGTGGGTCCAGACAAGCTGTGATACAAAGTAGGATCATCAGAATATACCAAGGATTCAATGTCTTTCCATTCCTCTCTCCACCATCTCAAAAATTAAAGTTTCATATAATGTTGTCCAGTCAGATGATAAAAAGGTCTTTCTATTGTGTGGTGCTTAACACCCTAAGGTGTGTAGGATGAAGTCATGCAAAGTGGCTGGACCAATTTTGAGGTCAAGCGGGGACAGTCTCATTACTTCCTTGGCAAAAATAGCAGCATACTGTGTTAATGGTAATGAGAAACTGATGAAAAAACCTCTCAATTAGATAAATAACTCTGTGCCCTTCCTTGTTCACTCCTGTCTGTCACTGCTGCACCCAGCAATGGCCATTGGTATTGGTACAGGTATGTCTAGCTGCAATAGAACATAATTTTCTGCTTATGAATGAAAATAACTTCTCTGCAGTTACACAGGCCATACTCATAAATATGACTATTACATGCGTGACTTCTGAGATGCAAATATCATGTATTCTTCCCCAGGTGGACAGATTAGTTCTTGTTTGTTAAACAGCTTCCTTCTGGAGCAAAATAAAACTGTCAGGAAACTTTGTTTTGCTGCAATATTATTGGTGTTATTTGTGTTTTGATGTTCATATGAGAATTTTATTAGGAGGCTTGTATTTTCATCTTTATTATGAGTTAAATAAAGTTTTATTGTATTTCCACTGGTGTCCTGAGGACGAATTTGGCCCAACGTTTTTAACCTCGGGGTTAATTCACATACTTTAGTTTCATCTGGGAAATGTAAAATTCTTGATTACTCCAAGGCTTCTGAAAATTGACCAGACTATGAAGACATTAGGACTTCAGCCTTTACTTGAACTGAATAACACTTTGGGGGATGACGAGTATTGCTGAATCTTATGACCCAGATGTTTAGGCATTTGTTTCCTGTTGATTGCAGAGCTGCAAGACAGCTATGAACCTTTTATCCATCTGGGTTAAGTGGAGGGACATTGCACAGCATTTCTGAGGGATGTAGGACCACAGCCAAACTAGAAACAAAAGGATACTAGCGTCATTAATGATGGCTTAAAGCGTTGATTAGTAATAACAGCTTTTTTAGAAATTGTGAAATATCACCAAGAAGACAACATGTTTGTAAAATACTAAAAATTATTTAGAAGAAATATAGCACTTGCTAAAGCTAGGGAGCTTGTTTTGTCTTGTTACCTTTGACATGATGGGGTTGTCATAATTTTAATGGGACTGCAATAACTCCTAGAGATACTATTTTGCTACCATTTATGAAAGTTCTTGAAAAGAGAGGTTCTTGAATAATAATCTTGTTAATGAAACACTCCAAAGAACAGCTGCCAAGAATGGCGTCTGTATTCCTGACAATGTAGAGCAGGGGAGGAAGCTCACTTCTTGGCTGGGATTGTACCTTCATGCAAATCAGAAGTCATCACCAAATGGGAATGTATCCACTACTCTTCTGTACAGATCTGTATAGCCAATATGCATAGTAATTCAGAAACCAATGAAACTAAATAAACAATAATGGCAGGTCAGTTAGACCACAGCTGAGTTTCACACACCTTGGTGTACAACATGTTTTAATACAGTCAAATGCAAGGTCATTCATGCAGGAACATATTATGCAGGCAAGAAACTGGATTCCTAAGAGGGATTAATCTCACCTAACTTCAGATACCTTAAATGCATCTGTTAACATCTCAGCTGGTCATGCTAGATCTCCTTTACAGTCAGTAGAATGAAATAGTCTCCTCTAGATTGCAATTCACCAAGCCTAAACTAGCTGTTGAAATTCTATCAAGCGCTCCTGAAAGTGTTTATTGGCTTTCACTGATTATAAAGGGAGTCCAGATGCCTAGAATTTGCCTGCTATGGGTAGATCTTCTCTACACATCAGGAAACCAATGTTCTCTTTACTGTTGATCACAGTAATGTAGCATACAAGTACACAAAGAATGGACTCACAGCAGCTTTAAATATTGTCACTTTAGAGATGCTATGAGAACTCGGTCCCTTTAGTAGATATTTATTATTAATAGCAGTAATAATATTTGTATAATTTGTTTTAAGCTTAGCGGGGAAGTTCCTAAAAGAGGAACATTGTTTTGTCTTTTTGTAAACTCACTAAGTTAGGCTTTCAAGTCATGAACATCTTAAGAGGAGGTTGGGGCTTTGTTGACATGGAAGCAAATCTGAATTTCAAAATGTGGGAAGCAGAAGGCTAGACGATGTGATGAGATGGATGTTAATAGGATCTCAGCTGAATGTTAAGCCTGTTCTTACTCTTCAACAGAGACTTGGGAGTTTGGGAAGTAATTGTTATCATCCACTTGAAAAATACTATCAGATGTCTCTTCCTCTCGGGCCTTGGAGAAGTATGCATCTCAGATACCTATGGTTTTGATATGAGTTTTGCAAGTCACCAATGGTAGTCACTTATGCACTACAGAGTACACTAATGAATTCAGAAATGTCATGCTGGTTTATATAAGCTCCACCATAAAAACAATATGAGTAATACGCTATTAAACCATGACACAGAAATAATTTTGGCCACCTAATAAAATCATGACAAGTTCAAGAAACTGTCCCTTTCCAGTCCTCATGTTGTGCCCATACTTTTAGGGTATGTTTGTTTTAGCAAGTAAAATTGCAACAATGCAAAAGATATTTTTTGTGCGTTACCTTTCCTGCACAGGCCATTTGTTCTAATTTTCCAACATTTTGTAGCAGTTAGTCTAACAGTTCATACATCTGCACAATTTCTGTTAAGATGTATGTATGTGGTATCTGAATAATGATTAAAGGATTAGGTATGCATATGAGAAACCTGATGAGTTGCTGCTTGTGGTAATGGTACTTGCTGTTCTTTTATCCTCAGCCACACAGCATTTTATGTTGCCGTTACAGAACAGTCTTGCCTTTGTCAGTCAGGAGATAATCTGGAACCTCTTTTTTTAACCATCTGTACTTTGCCTTGTGAGGTGCCCTGATGTCCTTGCTCTGGCTTTTCTTACAATTCTCTGTATTCTTCTCACATCTTTAGGCTTCAGAGAGAAGGACATGAGGCTACATGGTGTACTTTTGTCTGCTAGATACTGCTCTATTTCTTAGGTGTTCTTTCTGCTCATGCCTCTGATGTTTCTGCTTGCTTTTCTGCAGTAGAGAGAGACCTACAGGTTTATGAACTGCAAGAATATTTAGTCCATACATATACTTCCTTTACCTCAGATTTACAGGACTGTTTCTTCTGGGATTAATTAGATCCTCTGCACATTGGAGAAGCTGTTTGCAGGTCCTGGTAATCAGGACTAGATCAATTCAATTAATGCACAAAGAAAATTGCTGATATTTCTTCTGTATTATCACTTGGAAGGCCAAAAATAAGTTCGCACTTCTATAATACCTTGTTCTGTTAATGTGGGTGATGGAAAATGTTTGTTTGTTTGTTTTTCCCATTGCCTAGTTAAATGCCAGCACTGTTAAGAACTGATAGCAGCAGCTGTCAGAAAAAGCCATTTGTTGAACACAATAGCAAATTTTATCGAGCCTGCAAAACCAGAAGGTACACTATGTAACAAGACTCTTGAAAAAGCATAGCAACAATAATAAAAAACCCATACCAGCATTGTGGCAGGTAGCAGGCCTGTCTGATGGACAGCGATTGTAGGAAATGTTGTAGCACTGGTCCAAATGAAAGATGCAAACTTTATGACTTTAAGTCCATGTGTTTTGGACTTCAGACCAGCATCCAAACTTTGCAACGTTGGATCGGCCTAGTGTTAGCAATATGGGAAATCTGATTACCTGAGGTCCCAAAGCAAGGTTTGGAATGAAACCTGTAATTATTTAAGGATCTATTTCTTGGCAGCATTAGAAGGGCATTACCACAAAATCTCTTCTTTCAAACTAATTTCTACAGTAACAATAAGAAGTTTTAGGTCAGAGATTAAACAGAATTTAAGGAAAAGCAAATTAAATTCCATTTTTGAATTAATATCTGTTAAATATTCACAGAATTGTATCATCTATAAGAATATACAAGTCCTTGATAGGGAACTTTTATTCATTTGGAAAACTTGTAACAATTTAGTGCTAGATCACACCTCTGTGAGCAGCACAGATTGTACTTGCAGTATAGGAGACTGTGTTGCAGAAAGCAGCAGCCTGGAAAAAGACTCAGCTGATTAAAGAGCAGTCAGTCTGATGTTATGGTTTAGGGAGTTAACATGCATAGGGAATATACAACTGAAGAGAACAGTACTGGTATTGCTACTATATAGGGAAGCAGCAATAAATGGGGAGCCCAAGGTCCATTTTGCAGGAAAGAACTCCAACGAGAAGCTAATACAGCCCCTTCCATCCCAGAGCTAAAAGGCAGAATGCCTTTCTCATTAATCAGCCTTCTCTTGAGCTTAATAATACTTAACAGTCACATAATGCTTTGCATCCCTTAAGCACTGTACCAAAATTAAGGATCTTATTAGTAGTTAGGTATTTAACTACTTGTTAAGGGAGTGCTGATAGCAATCATACAATCATAAGTACAAGTTAAAAAAACCCCAAAACTAGCAACACAACAGAACAGGAGGAAAAATAAAAATAATAATAATCAAAAAACCCAAAACAACCAAACAAAACAAAAACAAACAAAAAAACCCCCAAAATCTAAATGCTTAAAATAGTGCCCAAAATTTTAGAGGACTCTTATTTTTTCCTCTTGTACAGTGATTAGATATCATGTTGATAAATGCCTTGGTACCTCTGAAGAAAAATAGACCATCAGTATGTGGTAATTTTGCCTGAGCTCCTAGGAATATCACATCTGAAAAAGTAATAGGGCAATAGTTTTTATGTAATCATTTCTCTTACGCTCATTTGGTGACTTTTGCTATGTCTATATTATTAAGTAATATGAACAAATAAGATCCATAGAAGTAACAATTGATATTTAGAGCCTGACATCTTCACTATGCTCATTCAGAGGTTTTATATTAGGACTAAACTGGTCCCATGACCTGAGTGCCCTTTACAGCTGGAGTGCATTAAGTACACTCCCAGGAGCACATCTTCCAGTTTAGTTTCATCCAGAAGGAATCCAGGTCATATGCACTCTGACACAACTCTGTGGTACAAATCAAAGCACAGCAAATAGAGATAATAGGAAATCTGCCTCAAAATTTTACTCTTCTGTTAAACTGAAACACTAACATAGGCATCCCTCTGGGACTTGGGTGGAATGTACTGTCTCTAGCACAACAGAGGATCCTGTAGTGGCACATACCAAGGAGCCCATATATCATTTTGGAACACTAGCTGGGTTTTCAAGAGAAAGGAATTCTCATCTTTCATTATGGTTTGTAAGTGGTAGCTAGAAATAGAGGTGGGAGAGCTGTAATGAAAAATACTGATTTAATGAAGTGTTTAAGAATGTACAGTTCCTAGAGCTAATGTTATTTAGTTCTTTGCTTAATTGGAGCCCCTGAAAGTCCATGCATGAAAAGACTTGGGTATCTGAAATAATGTTTTCCTGTGATAGTCCTCAAATATCTATTCCTACTGTGAATTTTACCATATATTGCCATATGGATGCCAAGATGGACCCCACTAGGCCAGTGTGCCATCTGCAGCAATGTGAAGCTTTCCCCAGAGTAAGGCAGAAGCACCCACCATAATAGATGGCTGTGTAACAGTCTGTCCCCAGCATGAGGTCTGCAGTCCTAATTTAAGTGAGAGAGATAGATAGATAGATCAGATTTTGAACTAAAGCATGATTAACACCTATTCCAAAGTGCTAGCAATAGCAGGGTACAAGTCAGATTTAAATGGTGTGTTCAAGGGCCATCTCTAGCAGAAGTCACCAGGAGTCATTAGATTCTGCAGGCATCCATTTAGACAAGAGTTGTTGGTCAGTGACTAGCACGTCATGAGAATTGTCCAAACATAGCCAGAAATGTGCATATAAGGCACAGCCCGAAAAAAAAGGTATGTATAATTTTTGACAATAAATATGTGCAGATGCTAAAAAGAAAGAAGAGTAAATTAATGTTATATGATAAAATTGTCTTGAGTTCTAGAAAGGAAATCTCACAAGCTGTTCCTAAGAAGAAGCTTCTTACTCATTGTTTTGTTTAAAAGCTGGTAAATATCCTGAGGCAGGGGGCTTCCATCCTTTCCAAATTTTTAGATTTGTTCACAGTTTATAAGTCTGTAACTTCGCATGGTCTTACTGATGCAAATGTTCAATCCCTTTTTGAGACATGCTGAGCTCTTGTCTGTGTTGGTGCCTCATGAGAAGATGTTCTATAGGCCAAGCAGGAAAAACACATTTCCTTTTACTGATTTTACATCTGCCGCCTTTCTGTTTTCCCAGATGTCCCCCTGTTACAAACAAAGTAATGGAGAAAGTACACAGGAGTGTTCAATTTACCACCTGACTGCTCCTCATTAGTTTGCATGTCTGTATTTTGCACCTTCTTATTTATCTTCTCTTTATCCTCCAGTGAAATAAACAATCACATTTATTTTTCTTTTTATTTTTTTTTCAGTCATGAAAGTAATTTTCTCTGGAACTACCTTTTCTCTGTTTTCTCATTTTTACTGCAGGACAAACAGAACTCAGCACATGACTTCAGGTAAGGAACTTGTCTTCACACTATCTTATCATCCTTACAGACTACCATGATATAACCCCACAGAAACTCCTAATCCCAGAATAAATCTCCTGGCTCAAGCAACCTTCATCTTCCTCTGTAACACTGACAGAGTGCTCTGTCAGTGTTACCAATGATCATAGTATCTTCTTCCCTTCGCACAGCCCGAGCCCTGTAGTTGTCTTCCTCCACCATACCCTCTTCATCTACTTCCTTGTTTCTCCTGTGGCTTTAATTAACCATCTTGTTGCTCTCTGACCATTTCCCCGTGTATTTTATCAGAAAGGATGAATGGCCATTTTTGCTGAATCTTCCCTCTACCACACGTATATTGTTACCTTCATCAAGTGCTAGCTGTAGAATCACTCCGCTGTTTTTATATCCAGTGTGCATACCCAACATTACTCTTCCTCCCTCTTTGCCCAATTTCCTTCCCTATTAACTCCTAACAGTAGTTTCTTTCCTATCCAAATCCAAGTCACTGTTTCTTTTCACACCTGAATATCCTTCTGCTTGTTTCCTTTTTCTCCAGCTAGCTTTTGCTGTTCTCTATTCATAAAATCTGCTTCTTCTTCTTCTGTATAACCCAGGTGTCTGAAAGATAGTCATAGAGGACAAGATACTTCTCAAGCTCAGTGCCTATCCCTTTCTGGTATTGCATATACTCAGCTGCTGGGTGCTTATGGTACTGACATCTCATCTATGGCTGTTGAGAGGAAAGAACATTGCTGTGTAGGGAGATGATACAGTGTTCAGACAGCATCAGGAGCAGAAAAAGGTTCAAGAGTATGTCTTTTAGTGTGTGTGAAAAACAATTTTCAAAAGTACTTTTTGGTTAAATTTTCATCAGTGTGTAAGCTTTTGCCCCACAGAATAGTTTTACTGCTGCTCAAAGAAAATATCCCTATGATTTTTTAACATGGATCAAATCATACATTATTTCCCTCAGTCTGAAAGAGAGAACAGGTCAAGATCCCTTATTAATAATAAAAATAGAGACTTACAGTGAAAGATGTCAGCCAGCATGGATAGAGGAAAATGTAAAGCACAGCCACAGTTTGAAAACTGTAACTCAGAAGTTGAAGTGGAACAAAATTTACAAACCCAAGTAAAATGCTTTTACATTCTAAGAGAAACATTTATTGAATGCAATTACTCAAATTCAATTAAATTATTCAGTTACTCTGCATGAAGCACTTTAACATCACTTGAATTAAACCGAGAGATTTAAAGACTGCCTTTTGATACTTGTTTGTTAAAATCAATATGTTCCTGAGGCGAGTTTAGGTTCTGAAGGAGCCAACTCTTCCAGTGGAAAAAAAAAGATCCATTAAAACCAGAACAAAATGACAACCACAACCATCTATTCTTCATTTTTTCTTATGATAAATGCTGACAATTACATCAAATCCTAGTTCCAAACTTTGCAGTATTGTTTGAGTTGGTCATAAGCCTTTGTGCAAGGATAGGCTGTTTAAAAAGCTTCCATTTTTTTTACATGTAGATGGTTAGCTTGTGGTAATATCATTAATATATTGGAGGAAAGAGCAAACCTGAATATTCAGAATGAGTTATGAGAGCCAACAGACTGGCTTCAGTGAAGTCTTGTTCCTCAGAGACAGTGTACATCTGCTGTAACATAAAAGGTTGATGTTCTTTGGGTGAAAGGATGAATAATAAAATTCTGTCTGGTAAGAAATAGCTTGCATTCTTAGGATTGCCTGGCACTTTCCATATGCAATGCCTTGGTAATGTTTTATATTCAGGGCTCACATTGCTCTGCACAGAATGGTTCAGTAAATATCCATTGTATGTTTTCGAGTAGGAGATTGGAAAGAAGGTTGCTCAGGTTGAATGTTGATATCAATTTCACTTAATTTTAGATATTTATACTTTAGAGATTTGTGTGTGAGGTAATCCTCCTAGGACACCTTTATAATGAGTGCTTGGACTGTTTTAGTAGCCTGTCTTAGAACTGCCTATCTATTTCTTGCCATAGTAGTTTTGATGTTCAGTGACTGCAAGCTCAGATAAAGACATTCATATATAAGCAGATGAATGCTCCCTTGGTGATCTTCCCTTTTAGAGGCTCTAGTGTCCCATAATTTCATACATAGACTTGAAATTTGTATTGGAGGGGTCTGGCCTCCAAGCCGGATGTACCATTTGTCATTTTTGAAAACCTGCCCAGTTACAAGCCTTTTGGGAAAAATACAATTTACACATGCTGAGACTTGCTATAGCTTCACAATTAAGTCTTCTGAAAAGTCTTGTCCCATCTATAGTCCTATACTGAGTGTTATTCAGGCAGAATTTAATTTTTAGGTACAGTTTTTGTTGTTACAGATCCAGGCCTACCTAAGTCCCTGTGCCAAGAGTCTCTTTAAAGATCTCTGAACTGATTCCTGGCAAGTAATAAAGAATAAGTAATTTCACTGAAATTAGAAGAGAATGAGGTATGGTTAGGAAATGCATACCATCACAAGCACCCTGTAGGTTGGCAGAGGGATGAAGAAAGATATAGGAAAGTCTGGAGTGGAAAAGTGAAGCCACTGAGAGAAAGGTGGTAGGCTGGGAAAAGAGGCTTTCCAAGGAGCCATTGTATGGGGTGAGAATTAGACTCAAGAAAGCAGGAGGGAGGATCAGGATGAGAAGTGTGGGAATGGGAAAAGGATGGAAAGGGCATCAGTTCTGGTTCCGCCGGGGAAAGGATGAAGGGCAGAGATAGACCTGGGACAAAACAGAGATGGACAAGCTTCAGGATGATCCTTTCCTGGCAGGGAGAGAAATAATCCCCAGGAGTAGCACCAAGACCCTAGACATCCTCTGTTGTTGTCAAGTATCTGTGAAGCTCCTTGGCAAGTTTTGTGCCTCATTGTCCTCCAGCGGTTCACAGCTGGAGCAATGGTCTGTTGATGACCTCAGTTACTCTGCGTCCATAAGTGGGAAAGGTTGCAGTGGCAGCACTGCAGTCCTGCTGGCCCTGGCAGGACAGTTGAGATATGCCTCCTAGTTTTGTTTGCTTCCCATCATGAAGTTTTCCAAGGACTTTTCTTTTCCCCTCCCTTTTGGAAATGAAAATCAATGCACAGAAGAAAGAAAATGACATCATTATCTTGTATCAATGAACATATGTCCTTTAAACTTATCATCACAGTATGTTATTCCTATTTAATTCATTCTTTCTTATGTATTTACACCTTTTTTATTGACTATCTGGATTATGACAGCCTAGTACACTATAGCTTTAAAGCATAAAGTTAATATCTATTGCCTTTAGTACTTATTCACTGACAAAAAAAAAAAAAAAAAGAAAAAAAAAATTGAGCAAAATTATGGTGTTTGTCACACAGAGATGTATGGAGCTAGATCTTTGCCCGCATATCTTCCGAAGCTTCTTGGGAAGATTACTGGGAAATTGTTTTTTTTTTTTTTTTTTGTTTTTTTTTTTTTAAATTATGGATTAATTCAAAGTTGATGTGGT
>JANHGN010027269.1:8907-34824 GCA_024605025.1 Megaceryle maxima
CAGTTTCAGGGGTTCTAACTGCATGATATAATAATAAACTGTGTATTTTTGTTTGGATTTTTTTGTTTGTTTGTTTGCTTTCCTCTTAGTGTCTCTGTGCCTCTTCAGGAGTAATTTATGTTGATTGTTTCTGGCTACTTTATAGTTAAGATCTATTAAGTATAAGAATTCTGGTATTTGTGGGGGAGTTTTTGTTTGTTTGTTTTGTTGTTTTCTTACTGGAAATGTCTTGAAGAATAACTTCTCATATGTGTTCATAGATCAAACATTAGCCAGTTTGGATCCAATTTATGCAGGTAAATGGAGGAAGTACTTAAACTTGAAGACCTGTTTCTATATGGCCTATGTAAGTACTTCTGAGGAGAGCAGTCACAGTTTTTAATGTTATATAAGGGCTAGATAAGGAACGGGGGCTAAGTATTGCCTTGACTTTCTTTCCATGCTTGGAAGAGAGACTGGGCAGTGCTAGTGGCATTTGGAGTGCTTTTGTTGAGCCAATTAAAATTACTGTAGCATGGAATTTATTGCGATCACATATCATTAAGTGAAGCAATTCAGGCTGAGCATATTTATCTTCCATTATCTGTATCACCGTCTGATTCAAGGCGTAATTCAGAGCTGATTGTCCTTCTGAAGGCTCCAAATGAAACTGCATCTAGTAATGTTAGGTACCATTCCAAGTGCTGTCCCTTTTTGCATGACTGATCTCTTAGCAAGTGCAGTGGCACTCTTGGGATCATCATCTGCTCAATCTGCTGTTTATTTCTTGTAGCCTGCCACAGCCTGTAATCTCCCTTTCACACAAATTTAAAAAAGGCTGAAACTAAGCCGTTAACACAATTGTCTTTCTCTTAAATCTGTATCTCAAAGCCACTTGCCTTTTAGCAAGTTTGAGAGGTCACAGAGGGTCAGAGCTGTGGTACTTTTTTAATTTAGGTAATATGAGCAGTGGTAGATTTAGGTAACACTCCCTATACTGTGAGAACAGGCATTAAAGGAAGGAATACCAGGTAAGCATTAGTTCATGGGATTGTTCCTTTATGTATGGTATTTAGTATTTAAACTCAACAATCCCTGATGCTAGAAAAGGGGCAATTCAGTTCTTGCTGGAATACAGTGATATCTTCAAGCCTAAGTTTGAAGGAATAGGACTTTTGGCGTGGAAAAGTTATTTATGGCAAAATATCTCAAGCAGCAGAACACCTCATCTCTTCTGGATTCAGTGATGTTTGTTGAAGATATATTTTTTTCAGTGTTCAGGTAGTTTTTAAGTTTTTAGAGTCTTAGCTTAAACTTGACTGGGGTTCATCCCCTTGGGATGGGCTTAATGCTGCACATTGATTCAGTGAGAGAGGTTTCAGCTAGACTATAGACTAGTCCTTTTGCTAAAACAGCCTCCATGAAACTCAGACTCTTGGCTGGGCTTGAGCCAGCTTGCTTCATGCCTACCTCGTGATGTTTATGTTGAACTATGTTGTTCGGTGAATGCTGCTTTGACTTGCCTTCTCAAACTGTCAGCTGTCTGCAGGGAGTGGCAGCTTCAAAGAGTTATAGCTATGATGTAAGGAAGAGCAGAAGTGAATTGGTGCAGGAAGTAACTGATGATGTTGGTAATGGTTTTGTCCTCTTCCACTAGGCATACTGTTATCATGGTCAGACTTTACTAGCGAGTGATAAATGTGGGGAAGCAATCAGATGTCTGCAGGAATCAGAAAAATGTAAGTGGGATTGAGAGTGGATTGCAAGGGTTGATGATGACATGCCTGTTTTATTTTGCTGGATTGTATTTATTTGGTCTTCCATAAGCTTAAGATTTTTATCTGTAACCTTATGAAAATCCAGCACAGTTTTGAATAGAGATGGGGTTTTTTTGTTCTTTGTTTGTGGGTTTTTTTGTGTTTTGTTTGTTTGGTTTGGGGTTTTTTTTTTTTATCTTACCAAAAACTGTCTTTCATAACCATGCTGCAGGAAACTTCACTTCTCAACCTGTTAAAGGCTGGCTTTTAACTGCCTTCAGTACAGTGTAAAAATCAGTTGTATGGTCATCACACTTTCTGGTCTGCATGTTAAGCTACTGCAGCCTTTTCTGCTTTGGAGTTTGCCTTGTCTTAAAATAGTAACTCTAGACTCTGTGTGTTTGTTTGTTTTTGAAACAGGTTTCAGTAACTTTTTTCCTTCCTATTCATTTAACAAGTAGATTAAGGGCATTTTGAGTAGTTCAGGGTTCTTTGCTCTTCCTTCTCTCTTCAAAGCTATTGCTACCCCAATGCAAAACTTTACCACGGTGTATAAACATGCTCAAATCATCAAATTGGAAACTTTTACTATTAATTTTTAAAATAAATAAAAATAATTCATTAATAACAAATTGTATTAAAAACAACATACTGTTGTTTTTACTGTGTGTGCTGTTGAGAGAAGAGTGCTTCTTTTCCCACTCCATATTAAGTGTTGTTTATTTTTGGGCATCAACTGTGCATAGACACCTTCATACTCTCTCTTTTTCCTTACCATGTGGCACAGTTCTTGGGCTTATTGTTGAATTTTGCCCCACAGGTAAGAATGCTTTCCTGCTTCTTCCTACTCAAAATGCTAGCTTTTAGTGGGACTTTTTTGTTGTTGTTTTTTGGTTGGTTGGTTTGGTTTGGGGTTTTGGTTTGTTTTCTGTTCCTATCCACTTTTTGGATGCAGTATATCTTGGCTGGAAGTGCTGCCTTTGAGCTAGTTTATTTTTGTTTCTAAAAAGCAAGAAGCCTGAATGGATTCTGGTATCTCCTAAAACTGAAGCACTGTAGATCAGAACTGGTATTTAACAGAGTCATCACAGAATCACAGAAAGCTTTGGCTTGGAAGGGACCTTTAAAGGACAGGCTGAAGGAGCTGCGATTGTTCAGCCTTGAGAAGAGAAGGCTCTGGGGAAACCTAATAGCAACCTTCCAGCACCTGAAGGGATCTTACCAAAAGACTGGAGAGGGCCTGTTTACAAAGGCCTGGAGTGAAAGGACAAAGGGTAATGGCTTTAAATTAGAAAGGAGTGGATTTAGATTAGAAATAAGGAGGAAGCTCTTTACCACGAGAGTGGTGGAGCACTGGAACAGGTTGCCCAGGGAGGTGGTTGAGGCCCTGTCCCTGGAGACATTCAAGGTGAGACTTGACAAGGCTCCAAAAAACCTGCTCTAGTTGAGGATGTCCCTCCTCTCAGCTGGGGGGTTGGACAAGATGACTTCTAGAGGTGGCTTCCAACCCAGACATTTCTATGATTCTATGTTTAAAGGTCATCTAGTCCAACCCCCAGTGTATGTAAATGATTTTTATTACATTTCTTTCTTGCAAAGTTTTTGCCAAGGCTGAAGCATTGTGCAAAGAATATGGAGAAACCAAAGGGCCTGGGACTACTGCCAAACCTTCTGGACATCTCTTCTTTAGGAAATTAGGAAGTTTGATTAAGAACACACTAGAGAAATGCCAGAGAGAGAATGGATTCATGTAAGTAATTTGTGGTTGGTGCAGTACTCTATATGAACTGTTATTACCTCACTTGCCTTTCTTTCAAGACAGGATGGTAAATTTTACTCTCCAGTTCTTACATTCCTTTAGGGCATGGCACATGATAAATTTTCAATTCTGTCATTTTCTCAGCAGATTTGCTTCGGGTCTGTGATCTTACCCTTTCCATGTTCTGTGATAGTTTAGCTGGGTAGGTTGGACTAACATGCTGGAGAGGTTAAGGAGTTTTCTTCCTTCATTCCTCAGCCACTTTGTTTCTTTTCCTTCCGCACAAGAGAAAGTCCTGCAGAGGTTGCTCTAATGTCCTCCTCTTAGCTGCTGGCATCTAGTAGGCGAATAGGACTAGTAGGACAGAGGGGAGACAGAGAGGGCTAGTAGCTGATTCTGCTTTGCTAGGAAGGAAGTCAAAAAACAGTCATGCCTTTAGTGAAGGACATGCTTAGGGTGCTAGGAGCTTTACTGATTTCAGTATATTTAATACTGTGAATAGGGCTTTCTGTTAGTTAATGCCCCTTGCAAATGAGTTTGGAAGCAGTTTAAAATAGGAAGATTAGTGTGTTTTTAGAATTCTTCTGCTCATTTCTTTCTCCCCTCCCCTTCTCTTATGGTTTAGTATTCCATAATAGGTTTGTTATTTCCATTTTTATGATATTTAAAGACCTTTATAATAGGGGAATTGACTAAACAAAAAGAATTGTCAAGTACATCAAGCTGAACTGCAAATAGGAAAAGAAATTCTCTACTCTGCTTTGGTTCCGATAACCATTGTCATAGCTTACAAACAACAGCATACAGGAGATTTCGGCAAATCCATGTCCCTCTAGAAGCAAACTTTGAAAGAGAAACCAGATAACCAGTTTTGGGAGATGTGCCTGCCACAGAGCTCTGCTGCAGCACAGGAAGTTAAGGTAGTGTGTGTCAGTATTTGTCAGTTTTTGGCTCTTGTTGGTTTGCCAAGGGTATATATTTATGTATATTTCAGGCTTTGTGTTGTAGCAAGTGTTTGTGGGTGTTGCAGTGTTGTTGTTGTTACGCAGTGTGGCACATTGAGACTGATTGAGGAAAAGAATTGTCCTCTTCATCTTTCTTGGGAAGTATTGTAAATCCTCATTTGGATTTTGCAATTCTTTTTGGACAAAATGGTCTCTTCTCATGGAAGCGCTGGGAACAGTGGCTATTATGTAGGAGAAAAAACCCACTTAGCTGTTAGGGGCTGGACAACACCAAAAAGGAATTGGTTTTGTTCTTGTGAATCTCACTGACAGGATGCATGTTGGATGGTGCCTTAATGAAACGGAAGAGAGCGGCAGTGATTGGCAATGTAAAAACCCATATTGTTTTTCTTTAGAATTGTAAAGTGTTGTGTGTTAAATATATTGCTGTATTCTATTATAGCTATTTTCAGAAGGTGCCAGCAGAGGCTCCCCAACTGGAACTGAAAGCAAACTATGGCTTAGTAGAGCCTGTTCCTTTTGAATTTCCTGCTTTGAATGCACACTGGACTCCTGAAACACTTGCAGCATTTGATCTCACCAAGAGGCCAAAGGATGACGCTGTAAGATAATCTTATGTACTGTTCTTTCTCATCAGCTTTGTTCTGTGTACAATATGGAGTTACCATTTTGCTCTTCTGTAACATTCCCCAGCTCTAGTTCAGGATGTAGACATGAGGCTGCCACCCAAGCTCACGTTTCTGCTGTGCCAGGAGGCGAGTCAGTTAAACCTCCCTGCCACACTGTCAGCATCTGGAAATGAGAAGTCATTTTTTTTCTAAGTCCTGAACAGGAGGAAATAATTTTTTTATGTATAAGATGCTGAAATGTTACAGGAGTGAACTGTAGAAAGATTCTGTTTTAGAAAGGGATTTATTTAAGAATGTTGAAATAGAGAATATTTGTCTTTCCCCCTTGCTTGAGGCTTGCTCAAAACTTTCAGTCTTGAAAAGAGACGGACTATTAGATTAGAATATATAAAGTTGGCCCTGCATAAATACTGTGCAGACACAGAGTTTTGTACTTATGGTATTAGGTTGTGCTTTTTTTTTTTTTTTCTTTTTGTTTGCAGGCTAAACCAAAACCAGATGAAGAAGTAAAACCTCTGAAGGAACCAGATATAAAGCCTCAAAAAGACAGTGGATGCCAGATTTCTTAAGTGCCATAAGTGCTTTGAATTCTCTTTGGAACTGTATTAATTGGACTCTGGGGCTTTAGTTCTGACTCCCTTTTTCTGATTCTCCTTTTTTAATTTAGAAGACTAATAATTTAATTTGCTTTTAGTATGCATCTATCTTCCTTGAAAAATGTGGTGGATTTCTAGGAGTTTATTTATATCTGACTTATTTTTGGGTTTAATGGGATATCATAGAATGAGTGGGCTTAAATGTTCCTATTGTGCCTCTAGAGAGTGGCTTTTTGTGGGTTTAGTTTCTACCCACAAATAGCAAAGGAAGTATCATGATTGTAACACTTGAGGATTTTTCCATTAAATTGTATGCTCTGTAATATCAAATTCTGCAAACAAAAGTTTGCACGAACGGTAATATTTATTCAGGTTTTGTCATTGAGGCTTAACGTCCTTTTGTGTTCCAAGTCACTTAGTCATAATAAGCAAAAAAAAAAAAAAAAATCTGGGTTTGGTTTGTAACACCCCTATGGTATTTCACAGAACTTTCATAGAACTTGGAAAACCTTAAGTTCTGCATAACTGGAGCACAATTTATATTCTTCAGAAACAATTAGCCTCTGTTCCCTCCTCTGTAGATTAGGGTTCTTGTATCAGAAGTTGTAGAGAGGTACTTTAGCTCGTCTGTCCTTAAATTAAAATCCTTTAATATCAACATGCATGTGAAAATGATGTAGAGAGTAATATGAAAGCACTTAAAAGTAATGCATCATGGTGTTATTCATTCAAAGGTTTTGAATCTTGAAAGATTTTTTTTAAGTTTGAAAGCTGCAGACAGTTAAAATCTCCTGGCAGTAGAATTCATGAAGCTGTCATGCATAAGGTAATGGAATTGTAACTAAGATGCTGTATTTCCATCTGGATAGTATCTGTCAGAAGCCGTTAGCAGAGCAGGGAGGAAAGATGAGCTGAAGTGATGGCACAAGTGGGAAACCAAGCTCTAGATTTCCTTTATGCCGTATGTAAACACTTATTTCTCAGCTTTTGCAGTACTGCACTGAAATCAGCTCCTTTATGAAGAGAACCTTCCAAAAGGCAAGTCCGGTCAAGGCTGAAGAAGTGTTTTGTAGAACTTGCTTCTTCACTTTCTGCCTACTGTGGAAAATGTGATAACATTGTCTAGTGCTGAGCACTGCAAAACACCCACATCAACAGAAACATAGCTTTCTGAATTGCTGCGAAAGAATATGATGCATGTGTTGAAGTGAGGGCCTTGCAATCTCTGGATATCTTGCTGCACTTCACTTTACCCGAGGAAGGACCTGAACAGCCTGAAAATGTCCCTATTTCAACAAAACATGATGGCATGTGCACTTCTACAACATACGCTGTAAACACATTCCTCACTTTGTACTGTTTGGATGGCATCGTCCTCCACTGTGGTGTAATTCAGTGCTTCTGTTTGAAATCTTTAATGGGACTTAGAGTAACTTAGCTTAGAGGGCAGGCATGTAGCTCCTGGAAGGCTTGTGGAACAAAAGGTGTTGAGGAGGTTAATCAGAAGATTAAGACTCTTCCTGGACCAAAGTACAGAATTTGTTGTTGCAAAAGGCGAAGAGGCTCTTCATGCTGTCTGTCATGGGTGAATCAAATGCAGAACTCATTTTTATTTCAGATAGTTCTGCACACAAAAAGTAAGTGTAAAATCAGCTGAATTGCTTTGGAAGAAGTTTCTATTCTGCTAGGGCTTAGGTGGGTTAGAGTATAAGGAGTATCAAGAAGAATTTGTGTCTAAAATTGATCCATTTCTTCCAATGCTGTGCAGGAGCCTGAGGTGTGTTTTCTGAAGTTACTCAGATCCGTTCATAACTTGGATCAGGTGACTTTTTAGATTTGTTGCATTGTTAAAAGTCCAGCTTAGGTTTTGCCAGAATGGAGTGTGGAGCTGCTTTGCTTATACCATTTTTAATTCTAAAAACTTGTTACAGCTGTAGTAATCTACATTTGCTTAGCCTGTCTCCTTTAAGGATCAAGATGCAGTTAACTCAGTTTCATAATCATTATTTTTTTTTTGTTGTTACTCTGTTTTTTCAGATGCCTGTGTGTTAATACATACATGTCTTAACCTAATGAAGTTCATTCTGTGCAGACTAGACTCCACTTTCCCTCATTTTCTCTTCCATCTGCTACACACTGTGGCACAGACTTACCCTTGCTTGCTAATGCATGTGCAAGTCCTGGGACTCGTTTCCAATGAGGCTTTTGCCCATTTGTATATTTCAATATATGAATATCTTAAAATTAACAGATCATGACTAAGTCATTCCCAAACAAGTGTTTAGGAAAGCTTACTTCATGGACTTGCAGCTCTTTAGACACTTTCTTGAACAGAGTGGTTTGTTTGAATTGAGTTCACTGTAAATAGTTTCAGGCATAGCCAAGTGGATTGTGTCAGATTATGGCATTACTTAAGCCTAACTGTGTAACTTCATGCCATAGCTGTTTCAGTAAATATGATGTAGTAGTTTAAAAATAGACTAATGGAACAAACTAATTCACTTAACGTGTTGCTTTTCGAGACAAACTTTGTTTACTTGTGGTTAAAATCCTATGGCAAATATTGGATAGTTTTGCCCAAAAATAAGAAACTGGAGATTGTTTAGTTTGCAGAGTATAGGGAGCTGTTGAGTCAATGAGTAGTTTTCTAGTTTTGTTGGTCAGTAGCAAGTATTATTGTAAATAATATGTAGGTTAATGGTTCAATATGCTTAACAATATGGGTGAATTGACTGGGAGTTTCAGTTAAGCTGGAAACCTACCAGGTTCCTTCTATTATCATTTCTTTTAGTAAATTTTAAGAATTAAGTATTTTGAATGGTGACTTTTTAATACTCTAATGCTATAAGAGCCTGTTTTTCTGGCTTCTTTCTGGTTTTAGAGGCTCTGTTGGCTGAACTTGCAAATCTTGTTGGTGTAAATAGTCTTTAAAAATTTGTGCCCACTCTGAACTAGCACAAAACTGACTAAATCAAATACAGAGTGCTGGGCCCTCTATTTTGTGCTTATAAAAATGTACAAGATCTACTATAGTAGATTGTCTTTAATCTACTATAAAACAAACCATTAAGCTCTTTGTAAGATTTCTGTTTAAATACCTTCCTCCTTATATTTAAGTACACTTCCTCCATGTTCTGTATTCCTGGGTTTACAGCAGTTAACCTCCATCCAGCATGTGATGCTCCTACAGCTGAGGGACCAAATTTGGCCCTTGGATGCCGATGTCTGTCTCCCACTGGATTTGGTAGAGGAGTTTTGTCTGTCAGCCTAAGGATGGTCATGTAAATGTTCAGCATGGCTATGTGGTGTGTCTGTAATGATGGTAGTGGTTGATACTATAAGCAAGAAAACAGGTCCCTGTGTCTGTGTAGAATATAGCCAACTTTGCACTTTAGAAATGTCTGGTCTTGCAATTTTGCTACAGTGCACCATGGTTGTAAATATTCCTTCCTGTCGTTTTAATTTTGTCACACTGATTTCAATACTGTGCTATTGATAAGATTTTTATGGGAAGCATTACTGAAATGTATTTTTAATTGTCTGTGTATAGAACAAACTCATGAAGCATATCTCTCTATCTTTGGTATTGGGGAAACACAAGAGGAGGCAGTAGTTCATCTGCCTTTGATGTCAATTCAGAGAAATGAAAAGTTTCTGTCTTGGCTGAGGGATGATACATTTCATCCCATCCCTGCATCTAGAATCTAAACTGAAGTTTCAGCATTAACATAAATCCTGTTCATGACTATTAACTATCCCTAAAAAAAACCCCTCTAAATCAAAACCTAAAATCACTAAAGATCATTGCCAAATTATCGTAGCAGCTTTTTTTCTTTGTTTTTTTTTTTTTTTTTTTTTATTCCCCACCGCTGGCCCTATTGAGTTCGAAATAAAGCACAGAAAGTATGACTGGCATGGAAAAGGCCCCGCCGTGGGTACCTGTCTCCAGATTTTGAGTGCAGTATAAAGGCATTTCCACAATGACTGTCGGTTGCACTCACATCTTTCTCTGCTGGTGATGCTCTCAAATTCAACAAATGTCACATGGTAACTGAGGGGGCCCTTGGTTAGTTTTTTGTGTAGGAGGGCCTACTTCCTTTGGTGCTGGTTCTTTCACTGATTACAACCTTCCTGAAGCCATCCTGTACGCTGAATAATCAAACTTCAATGGAATCAGCTCTGATAAGATTGACCGAGCAGCCTTACTGTGTGAAGTCAGTCACCGTGCAATCTTAAGCTTCATAGTTTGAAAATTTGTATATAACCACGAGTTTTCAGAATATCATTTAAAATAAACAGTCTTAATGTATCACTTTTTGCTTCATCATTTAAAATTGTAAGTATAGTAGCAAGAAAAATGGTCTATCTTGAATGTAACTTTCTTCAATTTAATGTAAATGTTATAATTACAAATAATACTTTACCCTTGCAGTATACCCAAAGGAGGACTTAAATGAGCAAAATATATTGAGTGCATATGGAAGTAGTAGCTACAATGAAGCACATCAAGTCATGGGGCAGGAAGAGAGGAGATGGAATTTCCAAACTTCTGTTTCAAAAATAACCCCTCCAAACAGCAATTAGGTATGATTTTGTATGCCTGTACAAAATCTGAGTGTTTGCAAAGGTCTTTGACACTGTAGGATATTCTATATACTATGTGAAGGGGTTATTTGGGAAGTGCAGCTTGCTGGCCACTTCGGGTGGCAAGTAGATTTGTAGGAAGCATGTTTTATTCTCATTTTCAGAGGCATGATTGACTCTTTCCATTTTTAGTGTAAATACACACTAAAGCCTTTTAGCCTCTCAGGCTTTAGTGCAGTGTGTAGGAGAAAATAATTAGTCTCTGTTAGACTGTTTCCTTCTGAAAGAAATCTTTTTCCTTCGACAAGGTACATTGAAAAAACCTACAGAAAAGGTGTTTTCCTTGATGTTGTGACTTCAGTAAAAGTATCTATAACTGATACTGTAATATTTTTCCTCCTTCCTAGTGATTTAAAGGATTTAAATTTCTACGTAGTCCTTAGAAAATAAGAATTGTTTGGCTGTCTAGAACTATTTTCTACTTAATTTTAATAATATCAAATAATGTTACAGGAATGTGAAGACTGGACTGTTTTGAATATAACATTGGGAATTTGACGTGTCCTGGATAACAACTTTAAGAAAAACCTTCATCCCTAATTTTACAAACTAAAATTTTTCTAGTTTACAGGTCTGTTGTTTTTCGGTTTTGTTTGTTTGGGGTTTTTTTTGTCTGACATTAGATTCATCCTTTCAAGCAGGAAGCCAACCAAACAGATCATTACATTTGAAGAGCATTCATAATTTTAGCATGTAGTTGCTGGACTGGATTTTTGTTTTCCTTTCCTCCATAAAGAAGTTTCTATTCAGCAGCAGCCTGCTGCAACAAATTGATTCTGAAACTGATTTCCAAGTCACAGAAAGTTGCTGATTTGTGTTGGGAACTCCCAAAGACCCACAGTTTCCCCCATATTGGTTTGAAAACAGTTGACAAGTTTAATTTTTCTTCAGACTTTAGAAAGCTGAGCAGCTCCTTGAATGTGAAAGATATACCCATCTTGCTGTGAGCTTTTTCTAGTGCCTTGCAGGCTTTTTTTCATTTCTTTGTTTGAAGGGATGGGGGAAACCCCTAGACTTCCTGATGTATTGCTTTCCTTATTTACTTGCAAACAAGTAAGAAGTGAAGGAACTACCAGTCATGCTTATAGCCAACATCATTGGGATAAAGCGGATGAGGGGACAGTTCAAACTGTTAAACTGCCTTTTCAGATTATGTGTAGATGTCTACACATTGCTTTCTTCTATTTGGAAATTTTCTTTTGAAGCCATAACAAACAGAGATTTTGGCCTTATGAAAGTGAGAACTCAGATTCTGTGGACAACTAAGTAGCAAGTCCTATACTCATTTGTTTTCAATAGCTTTGGAAAATGCAAGGCTGGGCTGGATGTTGGAGGAAAAGTCTGCAGGATGTTTTTTTCTCTAAACTGTGACTTTACATCAGATCTGAAACTGAGCTGATCGTCAAAGCTGCTGAGAAGCCTAAATAAATTGTTCATCTCGTGCTTTTCTGACTAGCATGTTTCTGTCATCTGGGCTAATGATTCTGCTTGCATTTCTAACTTGTTCACAGGTCTTATACCACAGCACTTTTTCCTGAGATTGATACAAGTTGTATTTTTTGCACTCTTTGTTGTTTGCACGGTGTGGGAACTCCTCTGAGAGCACAGACTTTCTTTTTCACATTATTTGCCTTGTAAAAACATAGCAAAACTTTAGTTTCCCCCTAGTTCTCACAGGCAGCTTGTGTATCATTTCAGCACAAAAAAGAGATTACCTCTTGTGCAGCCCTACTTACTGCTTACTAGATGTGCCTAGTAGTTAGCATTTTAGAAAAGTCAGATTGTTTTCTGTCAGTGAAGAAACAGCTTAAAGAAGCACAGGGACATCAAATGTGGTCTCTTCTGTTGGCTGCTTAATAAGCAGGTAATGTAGAGGCACATTCGTGAAGTGTACGGTAGCTCCAAAATTCAGATGAAGACGGGGTGGCGCTGCTTTTCATTACCACCGCAGCATGTGGGATCTTCAGGCAGCTGAACTGCAGTTAGGGCAGAGTTCCTGGTGTATGGTTAGAGGCCAGAGTGGCTCAGTAGGACTGACTGGTGGAGATCTGCTGCTGGGGTGCCCTGAGGAATGTTGAGAGCTGTCCTGGTTTGAGCTAGAACAGAAGTAATTCTGTTTTGGTGATTTTTTACTTTTCAGCTCAGTCTCTTTCAAGAAGCTCCACTTTCTGAAGTTAACAGCAGATTTTTGCAGACAGAGTCTGTCTCTGGCAGTGCTAAAGCTCCCTGGTTAGAGTTAATACCAAGGACTGGTGTGGAGAAAAGTTCTTTTTTACACTTGCTCCTATGGAGACCAAAGTCACTGGCAAATCTTGTGTGCCACACTGCGGGGTGCAGAAAGTAAGAGGTTGCATCTGCAGAGCAGAGTGGACAGGACAGGTGACCCTAAACTGGCCAGTGAGGTATTCCATTCCATGTATATCATATTCACTGTAAAGCTGAGGGATCCCCAGGATCAAGCTCTCCTTCAATGGCTGGCATCTGAAGAGGACTCTTTTGTTCTGCCTTAAATCCCAATCCATGTGTTCTGAATCCAGCTCCTGAATCCAGTTCCTGTTTCCTGCCGAGTCCAGTCTGGGACTTCCCCAGTGCCTGCTCCACAGCATCAGCAGTGACAGTGATGTAATTGCCATCAGAGGGGGTGGGTTAAATACTGGGTTTGTATATATTCCATTTTATTATTGTTTCATTAAAGCTGGTTTAAATTTCTTTTCTAACCCTTAAGTCTCTCCCTTATTTCCTTTCTCTTCCACTTTGGGAGGAGAGAGGGGTTGATAGAGAGCATCTGTCATTTTTTCCTAGTGGCTGGCCCATTAGACAGGTGCTTACAGAATGTGCTTGTGCTTTTAGAGCTATGGAAACTCTGCCCTTGTAGCACAGTCAACCAGGAAGAGTTGGCATTGCTTGTCTACTGCTGTGGTATCACACCTGTGGGGGACATCTATTTACTGTCAGTTAGCTTATATCAAAAGTATGAACCAGTTGGGTAAGAAGCTTATCATTCTGGTCAGTGTTTCTGTAACATTTATCACTATCTGACTGGTCTAGTCTGAAGAGATCTTGCACAGAGAAGCTCTTGCAAAGAAGCTCATTTTGGGTAGTTAGCAAATTATGGGCCTTTTTGTTGTCAATACATAAGCGGGTGGAGGACATCAGTTCCCAGAATAGTTGTTGCTAACTCCTGATTTCCTGGAAAGTCAGCTCATGATTGCAGTTTCTTTGTCCAGCCCATCAAGGTTTCTTCTGTCCAGCCAATTACTCCCCATTATGATGGTTTCTCTGAGCTTATCAAAGATGTCTTGGCACTCCAGCTGAGGACGTATCCTTAGTATGCTTATTGGGTCATCTTTGTGGCAGCTCCTTTTAATTGTTAATTTCCTCTCATAAAATAGGGTTTCAGTTCCCCTGATCTCCCTGAGTCCTTATTTGCATATTTGAATTCCTGTCTCCCGATCCCTGAAAGCCAGACATGTGTCTAATATTCTAGATGAAGCATCATTAGCACAGCGTGTTAAGTCTGAACCAGATACACATCTCCTGGTGTCCCCAAGAATCACATCTGTCCCTCAGAGCCACATGGTGGTTTCTAATAATTTTGCTTTGTGCCTTGAATCTTTCTGTCTGTCTTCCCTAAAGAATGACTCACTTCCCTTTGACAGTATCAGTTTTCACAGCCCCTATATATAAGATTACATTTGCTCTGTTGAATTGCTGTACAATCTCACTGTCAGGTACCTTCTCCTCTGTGATACCCAAGTCCTCTTCTCTGCTGACAGTGCCTCCCCAGTTTTTGCACTCAGTGAGTTAGTCAGTACCACCTTCTCAAAAAGATGTACCACAGTGCATAACAGCACCAGAACAAGACCACTCCTGAATTTATAAAAAAAAAAAAAATAAAAAAAATCCCATAGTTCTGTATTGGAGTTATGGCCACTAAGGGTCAGCACAGCTTATATTTTCCTGCAGTATTGTGGTTTCTGGTCAACAGCTTGAAGTTATTACAGGCAGCAGGCTCTCTAGATGCCTGCATAACATAAATGGTATGCACCCAGCAGTGATACTGAGGCTTTAAAATGGAAAGAGTTGTAACAAGTTGCATCTTTTACGTCAGGTTACACTTGAAAGGACAACTTGTAATTACAAATTTTGGTGTGGTGACCACGCATGGTCTCTGACCAGGTAAGCAGCTACCCTTTCATAAAGGTCACCGACAAGGCCGTGGAGCAGGAGCATTGACAAACTCTGACAATCTCTTGCCCTGTGTCCCAGTAGCTGCTCTGTCCCAGAACCTGGCAGCCTCTTCAAGGCATCTGCCCTTTATAAGGAAAGTGGTGTTACACTGTGTACACCTGTGTAGGGTTTCTCTGAGGTCATGTACTGGGATTATGTGACAAGGATTTAGTACTGAGGAGACACCAGAAGCTGCTTCCATGTTGGACAGATCCCATTTCAGCTGGCCCCAAGGTGGACCTGCCACTGGCCAAAGCTGAGCCTATCAGCTGGTCTTCTCATGGTTGCAGGGAAGAGGCAAGGTGGGAGCATGAAAGGCCAGGAGCTGGACAAATGAAACATTCTGCAGATGGAAGTAAACCAAGGCCTTTTCTGCTTCTCACACTGCCCCATAAATGGGCTATGGGTGCACAAGAGGGTGGGAGGGGACATAGCTGGAACAGCCAGCCCTCACTGACCAAAGGCATATCCTACAGCATATGACATCATGCTCAGCGATGAAGCTGGAGGGGGAGGATGGTTGGCAGAGGCTGGTTGTTTTTCTTGGGTTTGGGGATTATTTTTTTTTTCCCCCCTCTTCATTGTTTTGTTTGTGGGTTTTTTTGTTTACTTGTGTGTTGGTTGGTTGGTTGGTTTGGGTTTGATTTTTTTGTTGTTGTTGTTTGTCTTCTGTTCGGTTGGTTGTTGTGTTTGTTGTTGTTGTTTGTGTCTTTATCTCGACTCACGAGGTTTTGCACTTGCACCCTTCTAGTTCTCTTCCCCCATCCCACAGGGTGGTCATAGCAGTAATGACCCATGCACACAACATTGGAATGATGAGACACAATCAGTATCCACAGAGCATCTGCAGATGAGGAGTACAGCAGCATACAGGAGGATTAGCCATTGATGTTCAGAAAAAATCATGAGTATGACAAGAAATCTCCATGCAGCAGGACATTGTTATTAAAAAAGGAGAAAGTCAGAAAAAGAAAAGGTATGGTATTTACAAAGACAGCAAAGTGAGTCTTCCAATAGCCACATTAAATATGACAAAACTAAGGTTAAATTGAAACCACCCTCTGGAGACCTCAAGCACAGAGTTAGGAATTCCCAGGAGAAAATGTGCAGGTTTGCCCTTTTTGTCTTGTTGGTCTGACAAATGGGATACAGGTGATGTACCTAAGACTTGTGTCTTTCCAAATTCAGCTCTCTCTATAGCTGTTGCCTATGCTAATTATTCTAGCAAAACCTCCTGGTCATGGTGGGATTATTTAAAGCAAAAAATACATTATCTGAATCTGGCCAGTGTGAGGAGAGAAATTAGAAGAGGCTCCAGGCATTCTTCTTTGCAAACTGGCAGATGGCTTCATATTGCAAGCTGAATGGTACGGGACTGTGTTTAGTGCAACTTCATGGATAAGCTTGGCTTTATGTTCAAAATTAAAAACTTGTTTCTTATTTCTTCTCTGTGGTCCACACTCTCCTTGGGGGCTGTATCTCTGGTTTGGGGCAGTTGGTATTGCAACCACTTTATTTCTTAGTAAGCTAAGGTTTCTTTTTTTTTTTTTTTATATATGATTGATTAGCTTACTTTAAGGATGAATTAGCTGGAATGCAGTCACTATTCAAGCAACAAAGCTGGTGCGTTGCTATTGGTTTTTTTCATTTTTTTATTCATTCTGGAATAACCACCAGGATTTAAAACACTTGATTATTTTAAAAATTTGGTTAGATGATATAACACCATTAACAATTCCATAATTCAGGCTACACTGCTTGGTATCAGCCTATTGGCCTTTTCCAAAGGATGCATTTACAATAAATACCCAGAAAGGGGGTCTCTTTGGGTTTGGATACCTACAGGCAGCTTTAGTGTGAGGAAAAGAACAATTTGAAAACAATAGAAAAACCTGACTGTCACACAGGTAGGTAGCAACCAGGGTGCAGTATGTTAGGTAGGTTATGAATGTTGTGCAAACTTCAGTTAGACCAGCGTGGTAGAAGAATCAGGATGATTCTAATTAAGGATAGACCATTTTGTCTGGCTTCTTGCTCTAAGACAGAATAATGCTGGACTAGCTCATCAAATTTATTCTTAAAGACTCCTAGTAATGGTTACTTCATCAGCTCCCCAGGTAGTTCGCTGTAGTGGTTTTGAATCCTTTCACTAATAAAGTTTTTATTTCATGTAGTTCATGCTGTCTGCATTTCAAGTTCCTCTCTTGTCTTATTGACAAACTACCCTTTTGTCTTACGTGATCTTTTCCTGGTTTTGACTGTTACCACGCCTCCCCTTAAGTTTTCCATCTGTAGACTAAACACCGCTATCCCTTTACATCTTTCTGCCTTAGTTTTCATTCCCAAGATATTTACTCATTCTTATTGCTGTCCTCTGGACTTTCTCTAATTTGTCCACATGCTTTTCAAATGCTGTCATGTCCATACTAGAACAGAAGCCTCCAGCTGGGGCTCACTAAGACAGAGTTAGTGCATATCTGCTATCTAAGCAGCTGTTTCCCATCTTGTCTAAGTGCAGAACCCTAAAATTATTTCCTGACATCCTGTTTTGTTTTGTTTTTCAGAATATTTCTTTTATAGAGATTCTTTTGAATTGTATTCCTATTATCCATGTTATTATTTGCAAAAATGTATAAGTGTATCTATTGCATCAACCCATTCACTAATTAAAACTCTTAAGTATAAATGTCCAAGGTAGAACCCTGCTTTGTCTATCCCTCTGTGCTGATAGTGAAATAGTGGTAAATCTTGCAAGAAAAATAATTTGAAGCTATATGAAGCTACTTGCTGCTGTTCCATCCTGCCACATTAAAAGTGCTTTCTGTTGCCAGTGATTTTTGTAAATAAATATCACATCTCCATTTATGGCATTATGGCAGATAGATTAATTTTTGGTTTTTACTGTGTAATATATTAATTATGAATAAAAAATATGCATTGCAGTTAAACATCTAAAAACAATGTAAGGTAGCAAAATTAGTTAAGCAAAAAAAAATGAATAGCTATATGAAATCTCAATTCAGTCTTCTGTCCTTATGCAGTGTGATGGGCTTTAATTACAAGGTCATGCACCATTTTTTTTTTATAGAGGACTTTATGCATGGCATAGTTACTCATTCAAGAGAGCATGGACTATTTTCAGTGTATTTTACATAGCTATGCAGTCTGTCCTCTTTTATTTGCTGTGCAACATTAAAATGTAGTACAGTATGGGGACTTGTTCATCTACTGGTTCTTGAGGAGGGGTGTCAGAGAAGTATCTGACTGCTCTGCAAATATGATTTTTTTACAATACACAAAAAGAGGCAGGGTTATCAGCAAACAAATACTGTATGCACTTAGAAATGTCATGGGACATTTAGCATGTCACACTGTGGATAGCTTCCTATTGTGTGCATCTGTAGTGACTATGAATGGTCCACACTTCTGCCAAGGGATGGCAAGGGTTTTGAACCAGAGCCCTGCAACAGTGCATCACACAACTATGAACAGCCAAAATTCATACAGAGATTGTATAGGAGCTGTAGGGCAGAGGCTGCCACAGTGTCCAACTCTGTGTCACCTTCCAGCTGCCTTTGTTACAAAAACATCTTTTCTTCCTTGTCACTCAGTCTTCTGTTTCATTCGCATATACCAGGCTCTCCATGACCAAGGATAGGGTCCAACAGACCGCAGCTTTCCTCTTCCTCTGGCAGTCCTGATTCTAAAGGCAGTGCTCCAAAGTCCCCTCTCTCCAACTGATAAGGAGGCATGAATCATAGGGGAGAAATGATTTATGATCACAGTATACAGCATCCCTTTTCCATTATTCAATATAAGTAGGGGATTTAATGAAAAAGGAATTGTCATGAAGAAACATCCAAAGCATGTGTCCTAACTCTGAACTTTTTTTTTTAACTGAGTTCATTTTAAAGTAGTTTTTTCAAAAAGTCGAAGCATGCTGGGAAAGAAAAAGTAATTCTGTAGATTGCCCTGTGTCCTTTCCCCACAGGAATCTTCTCTCCAGCTTAGATCCATACTTAGATCCTGGGCAGATGTTTGGAGGGATAGCAAAAGTTGAACCAATGATGGTCTCTGTCTAATCTCAGGACTCTGTAATGCCCTAGTTCCTCTGTGATTTACAGCAGTGAAGGAAACAAAGAATTGTTTTAACAGGGGCTAGATTAAAAAAAACACATTATTTTACTTCTACACATGTTTTCAAACATTTAGAAGTCCTTTTCTTCCCTACATGGGACAAAATATTTCAGTGCTAGTAACAGGCTATCAGCAGCTGAGAATAAAGTCTGGTGAGTGTCAGTGACCTTTATTACTGTATTGCAATCAGTATGAACTATGATATGGTATATTAATTAATAGGCAGCAAGTAAGCTGGTTTCAAGCTAAGTCTACAGTAGTTTTATGAAAAGCAGTTAAACGTCTGAAGTTGGACTGGCATAACTAAAGGGAGAGAGCATGCTAGAAGTGTAGAGAGGGTGTAAGGATTGGTGAGGCAGGAGAAAATGGCCCAGAGGCAGGAACTGAGGCTGTAAAGAAAATAAAAAAGGATTATAGCAGTAACTGCTGCAAGAGCATTGCCTCAAGCTGGCCAAGGTTTACTCCAGGCGATGTCTGTCAGTTTGCTGTAGACAGGGCAGTGCTGCATTTGAAAAGGTGGGGCATGAAAGCAGTTGCAATGAGCTCACTTTCTTCAGCAGCTGCCTAAAATAAAAAATATGTCAATTCAATTTCTTAACCCCTATGCAGAACTAAGCAGAGGTATATAAGGGGGTGGAAGTGGTAATTGTTCTGAGGTTGTAATGAGGTCACGTAATGAATTAAACCAAGGTAAATTTGTTTAATTGAAACATAGCCTGTAAGAACTTCTTTAGACAGGGAATGGAGTGAGATATCACTATCCCAGAAACGCTGGCCAGACCTTTGGAAAAAGTTGTAAAGGCTGGATTATGAAGGAGGTTTCTCAAGCAAGGAGAAGTTTTTCACTAAGTAAATGAATTGTGCCCTGTGTCATCTTGCCTGCTGATCCTTTATGTTTGTGTATGATCACTCCATAGAATTTTCTGCCAGCAGGTAAATTACCTGTTGCAACAAGACCTTTAATAGGAGGAGGATGTTCCAATTATTTGTCTTTTGTGTGTTTTCAGCTTGTAAATCCCTCAGAAGGATGCTTGCCATGCCAGATACAAATACACGGTAGAGGAATGTAACAGGACACAAACTAGGTAAATAAGATTTGTATCTTGTTTAGGACGATGGAGAGGATGTGCTTCATTAGGCTTTAACTCTGCTATTATGCTTTATTCCACAAAATATGTCAAAAGCTAATTTCAGCTCTGAACAGTCTATTGTTGGACCAAATTTGGGTCTGCGATACTTTTTTCACTGCTATTTGAAAGCTTTAGTAGAGCTTTAAGTGTGACTGTGTCCTATTACATGCATTAGTCCTCCTGGATTGTATGTTCTGAAGTTAGTGCATTTAAGCTGGATTTTGAATGTAAATAATACTTGAAAGTGAACAAAGAACTCAGAATAACCTTAGGAGGTGTATTCCCTAAACAGATGAGGTGGAGGTGCATGGCAGAGGTGATGTGGATGTGTGGCCAGATTGTTCACTTCAGTATCAGTTCCAGTAGCAGAATCAGAACTCAACATTGGTCTTGTCTTTGGTGACAATTATTGGCCTCATTTTTAGGGCCAAAGTCAAGGTATTGGGTTAGCAGTACCTCCTGAGGAAAAATCTCAAGAAATAGAGGAGCACCTTAGAAAACTTTGTGTAACCAGAAAGGACTCTTGGGAATGTGGGTGATACAAACCCACTCCCAAAAAACAAATTCTAAAATGTTTTGCTGTCACTAGCTCACTGAAAGTCTAAATTGTGGTGTTCTGTTGCAACACTCCTGTTTTTATTAGTGTTGTTGGCTGTTGGGTAATCCAGCTGAATAACCTAACTCTAATTATCTGTTACTAATTCCTGCCAGGAAGAAAATAACCTGCCCTGCTTTGTGATGCCGAGAGACTGGTTATTGACGATAGCGACAATGGTTATTGTACTGGGCGCTTAGCTGATCAAAGGCATGTCCCAGTGCTTCTTGAGGAAATGCTGCATAGACGAACAACCAGGTGAAATTTTGTAATCAAAGATGAATGAAAATTGTGGTGAAGTCTAGTAATAAAATTCTACAGAAATTTTGGGATTTTTTTTTTTAATATGTGGGGATAGAAGGTTATGAACTTTGTCATTTTAAGTTCACTTTTGCATTGCTGAGGACTTCCTGTAAATAAAGGGATCCCACAAGCTGTTAAAACTGTCTGAATCTGTATTTCAAGTTGTAGTTTGTTAGTTTTACACAGAATTTCACTTCAGAGATTAATTGGGTGTGAGTTCTTGCAATCCAGGCACTACACAACTTCCCTAAAGGCCTGAACTACCAGCTTGTGCTAGTTTGTTCTTTAAAGTGAATGTCTACTTTGAAAATGGGATAGGTAAAAATGACAGTGTAGTTCTCCGAGTTTTAGGTGTGACGTAACTGAATTTTAAAAGGGGACCTCATCCCTGGCATCATATTCTGAGATCTTCCACTTGAGCTTGATTCTCATTCATCAAATGCTATTCTTCTTTCCTTTACCAGCCTAAAATACAAACCTTTGTTGTATAAACCTATTTAACTGCATTTTATCATGCTTGCATAGGGGGGTGGAGTAACTTCAGAGGAAAAGGGTAGCAGAGGAGGATTTGCATTTCAGACCCTGCTTGAAACATGAGCCAGTGGTGAATACAGCTCACCCAGCCTGTTATAACAGATTCCTTGCAGCCTTTTGCTGCTAAAGAAAAACTGCTCTGGTTCTAAAACATAACAGCAGATTTGCACATTGTTGGTTTTCAATATTTACTTTAACTATGTTTTCTGGCTTCTGCAATTGCGAATGCCTTGTTATGACTTCACCACGTAAGCTATGGCCATAAATCAGCTGTATGTTACGGAACCTCTATGCTCAAGGTAACTAAAAGCAGTGGGTCAAATATAATTTTTTAAGTGCTCCTAATAGAAGATATCAAAATTAGTTGCCTTTTATCTACCACGTGTTTTACTTTTGTCTTCAGGAATATGGAAATGGTGGAGGGAGAGCTGAGAGAAATAATGTGGACTCTGAGTGAAAAAAGCCTCCTTGGGTCACAGGGTGCTGAATGTGGATCAGTTAAGTAAACAGTGGGTTTCTCCCAAAGTGCTTTTGGAAATATTAATGAAGATCCAGAACGTGGCTCAAAAAGTGTCTCAACTACTAAGTATGGAATGTTGCCATTCAAATACATCTGTGATTAAAGTAATTTGTAGGCTATGAATGAGTTGTTATCAGACTATGGCATAACAGATCTCCTTCCTTTGCCCAGCATAGCAAGATTTTAATGTTCAGTCAAGAAAAAAGTAATGCAATCATTGAAGAGAAAAAGTAGTTTTGTGAGGAAGAATATGGCCTCTGTGGCATCTACCACTTTATTTAAGCTAAGGAGATAGTTGGAGATTCTGGTTCCTATTTAATTGAAGCTCTTATTTTCTGATACATGGATCTTGGATCTGTCATTAGCCAATCATGTCTGAATATGGAAAGCTTGCTGTCTGGGGCATTACAGTGGAATTCAATACCCTGGTATACAAAAATCAGCCTGCAAAGTCCTCTTTGTTCTGGACAGCTGCAGATCTTTTTTCTCATTCATCAGAGTAACAATGAAAAAATAAAAATAAAAGAACTTTAGCTGACTGCAAACATGTAAAATTTACCTTTTAAAATATTCAGCAAAGCAAGTGGCTGAACACTGATAATCATGATTCTATTCATTCTTGCTCTCCAGATTCCTTTTTTTTTCCCCCAAACTAAAGTGTCTGTCAGTATTTACAAGAAGGTAAATTTGCTTTATAGATTAACCAAGGTAATAAAAGAAGAATATACATACCCTAGTGGATACACTGCTTCAGGAATCTTCTTATGAGATACTGAGTATTGTCCTAAGCTACTCTTTGTTGCACTTTTTCAATTACTTGTATGCATAAAGAAAGTGAGAAGGACATCTGAAGAGTGGGTTATAGAAAGTAATATGCAAGATGAGTTTTCTGGACAATACTTTTGAAGAGATGTGTAAATTATGCTTGCCCCTGACAGCTTCATGGTAGTTGAGAAAAAAACATGTGCAAAACTTGGTTTTGCATAGGCCTGTGTGGTTTCTGGCTAGCTAAACAGAATAAACAAAGTTCTCCAGTCGCTGGGTTGTCAGTTGAAAATGCAAATTGGTGCTACTCTGTTGTGTGTGCTAACTTTTTTTTTTCTTAATAATAATGTTAGACTGATTTTAATAGTTTCGAGCATGAGATTTTTTTACAAAAAATAATATTCCCCCCTAAAAAGCTGTTTCTCAACTAGTAAATACCAAGGTCAGAAATACAATCACAGAAAGTTCTGTTCATATATATGCAAATCACAACTATAAGCCATGCTTGAGTATCGCAGGCGAGATTGGAAGTGACACAACCTTCAAGCAAAGCTGAGAGCTCAGCATATTTCTGCATAACAAGTGCTGTAAGTGACTGAAAGCCATGAATTTCCATCATTTTCTCACAGGCTGCCAAGTGTCTTGTTTCCTTGGCATTTTTGTTTTTTCCTAATTTCAGAATTGGAGAGTTGAATTCTTCACCTTTCAACTCCTGCCGTATAAACCAGTGGTCGGCATCTATAAATGTTCCAGCTAAGATGGCACACTCCACCAGCCTGTCTGCAGTACTGGATGAAATATTGAAACAAATAATTTCCATTACACAGAACTGTTGTCTTATGATAATTCTGTCCTGGGATTTGATAAAGTAATGCTATAGTCAAAGCTGTGGGATTTATTCCCATTAGTCATTCTCTGATCTGGTTTTATTGTTGTTTTTTTGCTTGTTTTTCTATTTTTAAATCTGACTTCAATATTGTATGCCCACTGGAGAGACAACTTACAGCTATGCTGTTCCTTGTTCCCCTTCTGAATTACATCTTCAAGTGAGGGCTCTGATTTTTTTTTTTTTTTTTTTCCCAGCTTGTGCTGGCGTTGACAACACTGTCTAAGGGAGGCTACTGTTCTACTTGTAGCATGATAAACCTTTGGGAAGGAATAACCATTTCCATCAGCAGTTTTGATGTTTCACTACAAGGCAGCAAATGCCCATATTGTCCCTTTGCTTGCAGAGCTGCTCTTACTGGTTTTCTCCTGATTTCATAAGTAAGCAGACCGTAACAGAGGCTTGTGATCAGCTGGTTTTGTCTGGGAAATATACACAGAGGCTCTGTTTGCACCCTATTCAGCTCTTGTTGGGTTGCCTCTTCTAGTTTGTACCTGATGATATCTGGGTTGGCAGGTCGGGGGTAAAAGTGAGATCTGGAGGGACTCTTGTGGTGAAGGGCAACTGCTGTGAACATGCTTTGTCAGCTCAGTTGGGTTCTACTGGTTGAAAAATGAAATGGAGTTGTTTGCTTTGCCTCTTTTTTGGAAGCAATAGGAAGGAGCTTTTCCTCTTCCTGTGGTATTATTAAATTTTGTCATCCATGAACAATCATGACCATATGCAAACTACTGCTGACAACTGAAGAATAAGCCCATGGGGCCCCAGCCAACTGCTTCTTTCTGGAAGGAAGAAGGGCTTGAGGTTGCAATGTAGGGAGCAGATTCCTGTTGCTTATGTGTCTGGTCTGATGTAGCAGCAGTTCTTTATGTGCCTCCAAAAGAGGCAGATGAGCTGTGATTCAGCCATCTCACTCTTGTTCATGCTCCAGCAGCTCTAATCAGGGATCAAGTCCTGTTTTGCCAGGGCAAACGTGAAATAGAAAGTGGTCTTTACCAGCAAGAACCTACTTTTAGTTCACAAGAGATGACGGCAGGTTGTGTGCTGAAAGTGAAGAGGCAGTGCTCACACATCCATATGAGCTGTCAAGGACAAAACAGCTGTGAAATGGAGAGCTGAGATTCTGTTCCACATGGTTTCTCCAAACCCCCATGACCTATCTGGCTTAGGACTTGGGCAGTCTTCTGCAGCTTAAGGGATGAAAGGTATTTCCTGGCAATTTCCACCCCCGGCCACCCCGTTCCCTGCTGAAAGACAGGTATTTTCAAGTTATTGACAAAAAAAGAAAGAAGATACTCTGAATCCCAGTTTATGTCCTTGTTAACCACTTAAAATGTCTCTTATGGAGAGTAGCCAGCTGCTCTTTCATCAAACCTGCAAAGAGAGGTTCTGCTGTGACAGAAGAAGTCCATGCAAAATGCTATGACAAAACCCACCCATGCTTCAAACTGAAATCTTATTTACTGTGGTGTTGTTAAAGTGCTAAATAAACAGACAAACTCGGAAGAGCTGGTAGAATGTGGGTGGGTGAATAAATGAGCTTTGACGCTAATGTCAGTCAATGCTAATTCCTGTCCTTTGAAGAACATGTGATAAACACAGCTGCCAGAAGTGTGATTTGAAATTGCTCTAATTAAATTAAATTTTCACTGGAATGAAAGCAGCTGAGCACCTTGCTTTGTTTCCTTTTTAGCTGGACTAATTCAGAGAATAATGACTTCCAATTCTTTCAAGACCAGGGAGGGAGCGTAAGGTTTGTTAAATATACCCAAGAATCTGAGCATGCACAAACCTTTTGTATGAAATTCTGTATTCCTGTTCCTCTTATTGTATTTGCTACTCAGGGTTTGTATCTTAATTTAGAATCTGAGATCTTCAGGGCAGAATTATCTGTACTGGCTGCTAAATGCTTTCTTTGTAGTAATACAGGGAGATTTTATAAGTCCCTGATGTTTGTCTCAAGTAAGTTCAATAGTAAAAGTCAGACAAGCATGTTTCAATGGTTATGAACTATTTAGCTGCTGACCATGGACTGGGGATGAGAATAAGAAGTCACTGTAACAAAAGACATCAAAGGAGAACAGATAAGAAACTGAAGACAGGTGATTTTTTTTTTTCTTTTTTTTTCTTCCTTGTTTCAAAAACCACTCTGCTCCTTTTTGTAGATGGATGGAAAGATCTGTCACTCCCAGCGTTACAATTTTACTTTACAAATCAAATTTTGATCAGGCTCTGATCTCAATGGATATTCCTTTTTGGGGGAGAGCTGAAAATGAAGTAGGGTGTCAGATTATTGCAGGTTTTTGTTTGGGTTTGTGGTTGGTTGGTTTGTTTATCCACTGTTTTCTAAAGCAATATAATTAGTTACAGAGAACAGTATAGCCAAAAGTAAATAACTGATATATATCTGTTTGATTGTGCTATCGATTTGAAATAATGTGAGATCGCTCAGAATTTAACGCCATGAAATAATAAAAAAAAAAGATAC
>JANHGN010027270.1:8864-19012 GCA_024605025.1 Megaceryle maxima
CAGGAATGTGCATTCTCCAGAAACCCACAGCACCTAAGAAGGCTTGAGTCTCCTTTTTGTTAGTTGGTGGGGACATCACTGTTATTTTGTTAATCACATCCAATGGGATCTGGCGATGCCCATCTTGCCATTTAATTCCCAAAAACTGGATGTCTCATGCAGGTCCCTTGACCTTGCTTCTTTTTATGGCAAAACCTGTGTCTAGAAGAATTTCAATTATTTTCTTACCTTTCTCAAAAACTTCTTTTGCTTTATTTCCCCACACAATGATGTCATCAATGTATTGCAGGTGTTCTGGAGCTCCACCTTTCTCCAGAGCAGTATGGATCAGTCCATGGCAAATGGTAGAGCTGTGTTTCCACCCCTGGGGCAATCGATTCCAGGTGTATTGGACACCTCTCCAGGTGAAAGCAAACTGAGGCCTACACCCTGGTGCTATAGGACTAGAGAAAAATGCATTAGCAATGTCAATGGTAGCATAGCACTTAGTGGCCTTTGACTCCAGTTCATACTGGAGTTCCAACATATCTGGTATGGCAGCACTCATTGCTGGTGTAACCTCATTCAGGCCACGATAGTCCACTGTTAGTCTCCATTCCCCATTAGATTTCGACATTGGCCATATAGGACTGTTGAAGGGTGAACGTGTTTTGCTAACCACCCCTTGACTCTCTAGCTGACGGATCAGCTTCTGGATAGGAGCCACAGAGTCTCAGTTGGTGCGATACTGTCGTCGATGCACTGTTTCAGTAGCAACTGGCACCTTTTGATCCTCAACTCTCATCTTACCGACAACAGCAGACTCCTCTGAAAGTTTAGGCAGGACAGACAGCTGTTCTGTGTCCTCAGTCTGTACAGCTGCTATACCTTTTGGATCCTTATAATATCCATTCTTGAGGAAGTCTATGCCAAGGGTGCACAGAGCATCTGGACCAGTCATTATACGGTGCCTTCCGCATTTATTCCTAGTTAGGCTCACTTCAGCCTCTAGTACAGTCAGTTCTTGAGATCGTCCTGTTACTCCAGTAATAGTTTGCAGCATGCAAGAAATATTCCAATTTCCCCTTGAAATCTCAACAGATTTTAACTTACCATCTGGTAAATCACTGATAATACATTACTGAGCTTAAGTCTCATATGCCCGCAGCATCCCACCTTGTGTACAATATCCTCACATGTAGGAGGGGCTTAATATTAAGACATCACAGTTCTTTCATTCAGGAAAGTGAAGTAAAAGCAACTAGACTAAGTATTGATCAGAGTGAATAAAACACTTCTTCCTGACATTAACATTTTATAGTGTGGTTATCATCTATCTTGTATAAATAGATTATCTGTCCAGCTTGAAGATGGGAGGGAATTCCACTGTGTATAAATAAACTGCTAGTAGGGCTGATTGAATGCTCTGGATGGTGCTAATTCTTTCATGTACAACAATTATTTTGCTTTTGGGTGATATTTGACTACAACAACTGGTTGACTTAGTTCTGGAACTCTCGACAGAGACCATGTCCCCAGAGAAGACATGCACCTGAGGTATTAGAAATGGTCTGCTGTACTCTTGTGTTCTTGGCTGTAATGAGAATGGTATCTAAACATTGCAGATGCCAAAGAAGATGCTTTCTCATTCTCTCTGTGAATCAGTAACAGTAATACATAATTTTTCAGGGAAAGCTTTTGAGTTCATTTGTCTCAGCAGTTCATGCCACCTTGAGACACTTAGTCCCTCTCCTCTTAACACAGTGGAAAACTACATATTTGTTTCTTCAAGGAAACTGGCTGAGCTCTAGGGTGCAGGAGGCAGTATTGCACCACAAATCTGTTAAGACATGGAAGGATAAATTATGCAGCCCTTTCTCATGCAAGTTGTAAAATCTTTCTCTGGAGCTACGTGTACAAGTAATGATTTAGCAATGGGAGTAACCCATTGAGTAAACAAATTGAGTAATTGTTTCACCCTCAGATGGCTCCAATATGACAGAAAAAGAGAGCTTTGGTTTTTAGGGTGTTCTTCCTCTACATGTATTGCCTTACAACTCTTAGACGAGCCTTCTGAGAAACCACAAAGGTCAGTTTACTGCTTATGGTTTGCACCTGCAGGGTATGATCTTTGATGAGAGACATAATTGACAGCAAGCTTGTGGGTAAATGACATTTAAGGTATATAGCTATGTTCTCATCTAGCTTTTAAGAGTGATTGGTGAAATGACATTTTTCCCAAATGTCCGTGACTTCTGGGGAAGGAATACTGTAACATCCCTGAGATTTCTCTGCTGGTCTGATGCTAATACAGTATAAAGCTCATAGTGCAAGATTTTTGCAGAGTCTCCTGAAAGTGGTGGCAATCGGTGACTAAATTCTAACAGCTTTTGGACTCAAAAGGCTTTCCTTCAAAAAACAAAACCAATCTGAAGTTTCAAAAAAGCCATTAACAGGAAACAGTGCATGTATGTGTGTATACACTGCAGGTGAAGAAGCTACAGTTCTATTGACCATCAAGGATAAAATTAAAACCAGGTCTTTCTCAGAGAACTGTGTGCTCCTCTCTTGCAGAGGCTGTTTTGGAAATAAAGTTATTGCATGCCAAAATAAATAAATATATTTCTGTTTTCGCCAAAACAGGAAATAGAAGAAAGTTTCTAGATGGTTTTCAGCTTGCAAAGGAACTCAAATGAACAGTCCAACTGAGGCCTTGCAACTTTCACACTTGTGCAGAAATCGGTTAACCAGGAAGGATTCATCCTTGAAAGGCCGTTCTGTTGTCCTCCTGGGGTTTTTTTGTTGGCAAATTGCACACTTGTGATCATGGCAAGTTAGCAGATAGTCTTAGTGCACCTGGCTGGAGGCAGATGTGGGCTGTTCTTTCAAAGCTGCTTATTCAATGGTAAGCTCCAACACCTGGACCTGAGGGCACTACTTTGATGGAACAGAGAGGCAGATGTAGTAATCATACAATTAATTATCTTCATTAATAACATGCTTTCTTCAGCTAGCTTTGCTTAGGCTGCTCTCATGCCTCAAGATAAAACTTGTGGTCTTTGTGGTAAAGATACAGAAGTCTGGCTGCTGCAGAGGTGTTATGTTTCTACCTGCCACCCAGCACTAGCGCAGAGTGGGCTGCTCGGCGATCTGGCTTATCACCATCCTGAGAGCTCGACTCATGGTAACATTCCGGTAGAAGATCATGGTTGCTGTATGCTAGGATGGGCTGTCACCCTGCTTCTGCAGAGCAGAAAATCTCAGGTGCATGAGCTCCCTGAACACAGCCTCACTTGTCTTCTCTTCATCAGCAAGTCACCTGGCCTGCAGTCCCTCACTGTCACTCTCCATGTTCTGCTCTGTATTACAGCTGTCTGGGACCATTTGCTTAGTCAGTGGAAACAGTTGCTTTGCTGGCCCAAGACTAGCCTGTGTTGACAATGTTCTCCTTATGGATTAAGAACAAGCATACATCAAGCATGAGGTTCAGATCATTGTAAAGAATTGCATGAACACATGAACGTGCCTCACAGGTTTACTGCAGCCCTGTCCAGCTCTCATAGCTTCTGCAGCTTTGGCAGAGTTGCAGTCCTGCTGGCAGTGGCTAGTAATTGAATAGGGCTTGATCTGCTCAGAACATTATGCATTCAATAATTAACTCAATCTCCTGATTTTTCCATTTTGTAGAAGAGAAGCTGAGGCACTAAGTAACTTATACCACTGGATCCAGGCCACTCAGTAAGTCAGAGGCTGAGTCTGGCAGTGAAGAAGTTTCCCTTCCTGCATATCATATAATCCTCCCAACATGTGCTCCTTGTTTCTATTCTGTCATTATATGGAAGGAAGTAGAGGTAAGTAATGTGACAATTGACTCTATTCAGCTGTAAGCGGGCATCACTTTCATTGCTTCACATTTAAAGGGTTTGTTTTTTAATCTTTGATCTCATCTGCTTCCTAGCACAAAGACCTAATAGAATGTACCTCCTGATTTTACACCATGCCTGCTGGGTTTTTTTAGCAGAACGTTTGGTGTGTACTAGCATCATGTTCTAAGTGGCTGGTGATTGTAACATTTGTCACCAAAATATGTTATTCGGTGGTGACAGTCACAAATTATAAGGTCTGAGATTTTCTCTTTTGGTGTGGTTTAGTTATCTCAGATAGCTCCTCTGACATCTCTGAGCGGAGATTAGGCCTGATATTTGTGACCATTTACATTTCCCATCAAGAGAAAGAGCCTTTCAGCTCAGAAGCTGCATCACTTTATTTGGGCATTTCTACATTTTTCTTTTACATCAATGTGTATTGGTCAGATATTAGCAGCAGACTCTTGCAACCCTAACTTCCTTCCGAGCTCAGATGCTCTGCCCACTGTTAGGCCACTTCCATGTACTATCATGCTTAGGGCTTGTGTGGGTATTGCAGGCTGGGTATCTCAGTGTCTCAGTATTGTAGCGTGGAGGTTGTGGAGACATGTGCAGTACAATGCCCAGCTACTGATGCAGCAGCACTGCCTTTCACAAGGCTCAGCACTCATATAGATCACTTACTAGACAGTATGTTATCAGTTCTGAAAAGTGCTTTGCTGTTTAAAAGATTCTTTGGTGGTTGAAGTAACTTTTTCACAGTAAATTCTAAGCATGCTCATCTATACATACATCCCTCTTTAAGCAACTTTCATTTCCTTGCATTACACAGCTGGGTATAGAGACCATTTAAAGCAGGTGGGGAAAACAATTCCCTATTTAAAGTTTCCTGCACTTTAAATGGGCAGGTAATGAGGACAGTTGAGGCTTCCTCAGGTGCATGGGGATTCACAGTATAAAAAAAAAAGAGAAGCAGAAGGAAGAGATGGTGATTTGTTTGAGTTCTCAGCCAGGGTTTTTAGGTAAGTGCTGCATTATATGAAAAAATCTTTTCTATTTCTGTCCTACACATCTCTGGTTTTGTATGGCTTTCTAGTAATTATGGGTCCTACAGCTCTAGGTTAGAAACATTGATAAACAACAGCTGACTTTTTGCCTTCTTGAGGCAGGCTGAGGTGGTCATGGGGCAGACCCTGGTTAGAGGAGTGTAGGGAGCACTATTGCTGTGTTGCAGCAGAAGTTTGGTCTTGGAAAAGCAACATGGCTCTGTGTGCTAAGTTGAGGTGTTAAATGTGTGACGTATGAGCATGCCTGAGCAGGTATACAGGGGATTTTTGCAGCTGAATTAGTTGTGATAATTTTCAGTGCAAAGACATCCTGGAAAGAGGGGTAGAAGGTTGTAGCTGCAGTCCCTAAGGTGTTCGGGAACAACATGGAGAGAAGGTGTAGCATTATTTGGAAGAAGGTGTGGTACTTTCTTCTTGTTTCCAGTGAACCCCGCAGCCAGCATGGCTCTGAGCATGCGTTGTGCTCACTCTGGAAGTGGTCTCAACTGAGCTAGCAAGCAAATGATGTGACATTACAACCTTCTGCAGCTCTGCTATGTCTTAGTTGCTGTCTTAGAAGCAACAACTTGCACCTTGCATACCAGTTGCCACTCCCTCTCTAATTTAGCACTTCCTCTGTGACTGCCCTTTTTGCCCTTTTCAGCTATGCTGCAAGCCTGTGGTCAAAAAGGTGCGTGCGGTGCCTGAGCAGCTCAATGCTGCCGGGTGCATTTTTCCATAACATTTATGTTTGCAAGGTATTGCCTCAGCAGCAAGTTTAGTTTGTAGGAGTTGGAAGCTGCATTTTTATTTTTCAGTCTTCTCCACCTTTTTGTGTTACTTGCTTCATCTGAAACAAAACAGTGTTCCTGAAAACGAGTACTAGTTCTGAGGTGCTTCCATTTACTACTTCAGATCGCAGTTAAAGCTCTTTTTAACACTGTCAAAAAGCCTGGCCAGTTGAGGAGGAGATGGGCTGTTATTATGAGATTCTTTAGAGCTAGAGGAAAAGGAAATACCAGAGTTTATTAGAAGGAAATTTGTACTTATTACTCTGTGGTCTCAAATGGTGTTACTTTTTGACTCTTTTTGTATGTGTGTGTGTGTGTCTGTGAAAGCATGTTTAAAAGAATTTAAATGATGGATGTTAGAGTTAACATCAATACTTAACAGGAAAGTCCTAGATCACATATTGGTATTTAATGGTGTAATAGTATAAAGATTTTTTATTAATACCTGTTTCTATGCTTGCCTTGAGACACCACTTGCAACCCCTGTGGGCATCCTCATTAATAAGGGAGGGAACCCTTTGCCTTGTTAAAAATGTTCTTTTGAAATGGAAAAAGACACGGCATGTTCCATAGGGACCTGGGGTTGTTTAGTCTGGAGAAAAGGAGACTCAGGTGAGACCTTGCGCTCTCCAACTCCCTGAAAGGAGGTTGGAGTCGGGGGGGCAGTGTTGGTCTCTTCTCACAAGTAGCAAGTGATAGAACAAGAGGAAATTGCCTTAAGTTGCACCAGGGGAGTTTTAGGTTGGACACAAGGAACAATTTCTTCCCTCAAAGGGCTGCCTGACCCAGTTCAGTGGTGGAGTCCCCATCCCTGGAGGGGTTTCAAAGCTGTGGAGATGTGGTGCTGAGGGACATGGTTTAGTGGTGACCTGGCATTGCTGGGCTAATAGTTCGACTTGATGATCTTAAAGGTCTCTTCCAACCAAAATGATTCTATGATTCTCTTCTGGTACTAACATATGGGAAGAGAGGCATCTTGAAGGATGCTAAAGCAGGCTAGGACTAGCAAAGAAAATCAAAGTTGGAAGAAGTGTAGGTCTAGAAAGGATTCTGAGATGTTATCTGGTCTATGCTTCTACTATAAAACATATAATTATCTGTATCTAGGTCTAGACCATCCCAGGACTTTAGACCTTCCCTAACCTGTTCCTGAAGGCTCCTGCTGGTGGCATAATTCATAACGTTTGTGATAGATGAGATACAAGAAAATTAAACTGACCTGATACTGTGTTGTGCTCAAAATACAACATGTAACGAGGACTTTCTGGCAGACAAAATTGCTCTGTTCTTTGACTATTATCAGTAGAAGGGTTTGGACCTCAACAGGGGACCTTGAAGGTACTGCTGCTTGAGTAGAGAGACTCATAACAAGTCTTGCATGGAGTTTGTGGCAACACAGAGTTATTATGAGAGGGATACAATTGATGTGCAATAAGCACTTAATAAGAAAACATAAGTCCTAAGTGTCTTAAGACAAAGCAGGAAGATGCATCATGTGGAAGGGTTTGACAAGCAAATGGGCTCAAGGGACAGACTGATTAACCTACCAGTGAACATCATAGGAGGAGACTGTGTTCCCCTGGCTGGGCACTGAAAGCAGAATCTGACAGTTGTGCTCTGGCATGTCCGTGGCAGAGTCCAAATCTCTAGTTTTCTCCATGTATGTTCAGACACACATGGGTATGAAGGTGTGCTCTCCCCTTCTATCCTATCAAATATTCACAAGAGGAGGATTAGTTATCTGTGTATTTTGCATTTTTCAGGCTTAGAAGTATTTCAGTGACTTTCATATTGCCTACAGGATTTAGATACCAGGGCTAAAACAGAAGCCTCTTAAATTGTCTACATTTAGGAATTCTGCTTCATTAAAATTCCTTTGAAGATCAGTCTTAATGATAGATCTGTAACTTGGAGTCTTCCTCCCAGGAAAAATAAGTTTGCAACTGAAAACAGATGAACCCACTCTAGAGAAATCTCTGCAATTTGACCATCAGCCATGGATGGGTGATGCAGGTACCTTTATTTCTTTTCAACATTTGCCTTACCCCAAAGGGCCTGCATTTAACCCCAGCATGTAATAGATTGCTGCTATTTCTGCATAATCCCCCAGGATAAAAATGTGAGCATGTTCTCCTTTGAGCAATTCTTTGAGACACTGTAACAAAACAGACAATATTGAGACAGATTGAACTGAGTTTTAAACTGTTAGTATTCAGTACTTGGGTTTACATACAAAATTTTGGTTTGAGATGTTACAGTGCCTGATTTTTTCAGAGGTTGTGAAGCCCTTGATTTCTTGCTTAGAGAGATTAAGGATACTTTCCATCCTCTGAAAGGCAGGTGTGCTATTTGCTGCCATAAAGCTTAGATATGGGGCAGAAAACAGATGGCCCTAGATTTACTGAGAACATGATTATATTAGTAATTTTGGTACTTTATTAAGGGGCCTACAGAGTTCCTGAAGAGGTTGTCACCTATCATGCTTGATTGCTCATGACCAAACAAACCAGAATGTTTGACATGAAGAGAAACAGTTACAGCATCCATATATACAAGCAGCTCAGATTGTTGCCTTTCATGTGCTCTTCTTTGGGGTGCAAAAGAGAGTAAGGGGCACTGATGTGATCAAAACAGTATCTTTAGGTGAGTGATGTATAGACTTGTGCACAGCTTCCTTGGTATTGAATTTGTTAGAGTAGGACTGTGTTATATTAGGGTTGCCAGGGCTTGTTACATCACATACCAAAGGAGAGAAAACAACTCTTGTTCTGAATGCATCCTGGTCAGGCTGGGTCCAGAGGACATAGGCTTTAGCTGGGACTGGGGATGGCGACTGACATCCTCCTCTTCAGATATTTTTTCCAAATATTCACAATTTCTGGCTTTTAAGGGGAAAAGACAAAACCAAACCTGAAGCACATCATTCTCTGATAAAAAAACAGATGGGTAATTACATTCTGTTTAAAGATCACTTTCTATGAAGAATCCCACCTGGAAAAGGCAGCAGACTTGCTTTGCAGACTACTCTGAGGTGCTTTTGGGTTGTTTCCTTGGTTCTTCACAAAAAAATCTTCCAAATTCATCTGCTTATGTTGGAGTGTGCCACCATTGTATTCCACTGGCTTTGCATTAGTAAGTCTTACTGAAGTTTAGTAAACACATTAAAAAAAATGAGTTAGTCAAGTGCTTTTAACATTGAGTAGTTAGACCAGGAAAAGAAGAAAATGAAAAATATTAAAGCCAGTGCTTATTTTAAACCACAAGCGAAAGAGAGCAGTGTAGTAGACTAAACTACAGATCTTGCAGACAGGCACCACAGAGTCACCGAGCTGTTGAGCTTCAGCAGCTGTGGTTAAATCTCTTATATAATGTATCTACCCTACATGTATATTTGTCTGGGAGCTGCTGTTGTGGATGTGTGTATGTAGTATATGAAGAGTTCATCCAGATTTTCATCTCTGTTTTGTATAACTGTTTATGTGGTAGTTCTTCCAGTACAAGGATCTCAGCAAGTAAGAGTTGTATCCTTGTAGCTGGAGGAAATCTATGATTTGTAGATGGAGTCCCCATCCCTGAAGGGATTTTAAAACCACATAAATGTGCTGAGGGACATGGTTCAGTGGTGACTTGTCAGTGCTGGGTTAACAGTTGGACTCAATTTTATAGGTCTTTTCTAACCAGAACAATTCTGTCATTCTAAGATTGTAAATCTGGACTGATGGCTCCCAGCCCATGCAGTAGAGTCTCTTTGCAAAGCATTGGCAGTGGAGCCAGGAGCATCCCAGCAACACTGGCACGTGGGGGAAAAAGGGTGAAAACAATGAAGCAGCTTACAGCAGCTTCATTCCTATTAGGGCTTTCATGAAAGGACTTCCGTTTGCTTTACACTGAGATTGGATGAAGGCTGTTAATTAAATAATTAGCTGTTTAAAATGTACTTATTAGGGCTTAACAGCCAGGCCAGAGATATGCATCAATTACAGAGCCACAATATCTGCAATAAATGTTTCTCACCCCATAATCAAATATGGCTTAATTAGGCAATGCTGGGAGAGCAGTCGTAATAAATAGAGTGGGTAAGACTTGCCTTTGTAATTGAGATTTAATCAGTGAACTCTTGTATGTTCATTGAATAATTGATTATTCTACACACTTATCAAGGATTAAAAACTCAGTGGTAGCTATGCAAATCCCTTTGTATTAACTACATCTGAAATTCTCAAATACCATTGAATGCATATTAACATACTGATTCTATCTAAATGACATACACCTTTTATATCTCACTTTTGCAGTAAATGATTTTATTGCTATTTATCACTTCCCCCCCCCCCCCCCCCCCCCCCCCCCCCCCCCTTTTTTTTTTTTTTTTTTCTTTTTTTTTTATTTTTTTATGTATTATTAAGAAAGGTGGGCCGACAAAGACGTATACTGCGTATTGAGCAGTGGGTGTACCACAAGAATGA
>JANHGN010027270.1:19022-34658 GCA_024605025.1 Megaceryle maxima
TCTCCCTTTTTCAATAAATTTTTTTTTTTTTTTTTTTCCCTTCCCCCCCCCCCCCCCCAGCTAAACTGCTTATGTGTTTGCTTCTTTGCAAGTAGTTATAGGAGATGGACAGAAATAGGCCAAGGGGAAGGGAAACAGATACCATCTTGCACATTCCCAGAATGAGCAAGCTATCCTGGATGGAACAGCAAGAAATATTTTTACTCTAGCTATTAGTGAGTGGACTAAACCAAATGAAGCAGCCAAACCCATCAGAAGATAGGGTAACTCTTCAGGGAGAGTCATTGTCTTATTTAGTGCTATGTGTGATAAAATGAGCATGTAGAAATGTCCACAGACAAAAGGAAAATTAAAATATTAAACAAAACAAAAAACCTACATGCAGAAGTCTTATTGATCATGAGAGATGTGGTTAATCAGTGTTATCAAAACTAGCACAAGGTGCATCCCACTGGCTGGTTGCAGAGACACCACCACCCTACAAAGCCTCTGGAAAACAATCCTGGGGCTGTTGTGGTAACGTTCTCAAAGGAGATCAGGTTCACCTTACTCAGGTTATGCTTGAAGGCTATTTTTTGCCAAGGGGTAAGAATGAGAAGCATGAAATTATGGTTAGTGATGACAGCTCATGTCTGAAGCAAAAGCTGAGTGGCAGATGAGCATCCCAAATATAAGTGAAAGCACAATTGAAACCAAGGGTATGTCCCAGGCTTGCACCTTGGTGAATCCCCTTTGCATTTCTCTTGTGCAGCATATACTCTATCACACGTAGTGCTGGGAGCACCAAGTGTCACAGGTCCTTGGAAGCAAACCACAGAACTGTCGCAGGTGGGAGACACCCCAAGCTAATAGATTTTGATAAAGGTTTAAACTGTTTGTAGCAGAGCATTGGTAATGACAAAGCTATTTGTATTTAATTCCTCTGCACTGATCCTTTCCTGGATTCATGGTTGATGCCGGGCAGCCTCTTAGCAGGAACAAGTGCCAACCATGAAGAGCTCTGTGCTGGCTAGTATGAAATGTTAATTAACTTGTGTTTTCGTGGAATCACTGCTTTTTCACCTTTCTAAAGTTTTTGGACCCCTAATTATTTTTCAAGTGGGCTGAAATTCTTGATTCTTGACCTTAAAATGGTAACGGTAGTGTACATCCCTTTGCTGTCTCTTGCAGATACCCTGGAGGACAGGTCCTTTACCTCTAAGCCCCTTGTTCACAGTTTGAAGGCCACATCTCTAAATTCAAGAATAATGAGCCAAGTAGCTACTGTGCAGCTTTTGCAATGTGTCTGGCTGGCTTTATTTCCCACTTTTGGAAGCATTTCCTGCAATCATCACCTTGGACACTAGAGGGTAATATTTCCTCAGGAATTTTTCTACCAGTGTTGTGGGGCGAACAGGTATGTACGAGATAGTACCCTAGAGAGAAAAGAACCATGTTTCGTTTTCTTCTAAAATGGTAGGGTTAGCTTTGCTCCTGCTTGACATTGTGGTCCAGTACTGGAGAATTCTTTGGAGCTGGGTGGATACTAGGACATACTGCCTCTGAGCTACTGCTCATCTCTGAGCAGGCCTGCCTGGAAAACCATTTAATCTGACTTGCAGCAATTACTCCAGGGTCTCCTCATGTGACCGAGACCCTTGTGAAGGCCCCTTCTCTTATGTATTTTCAGAAGTGCAGTGCCTCTGTTGGGTCCTAGTCATTTCTCCAGTGTATACATCTTTCACCTGTGGTGCACAAATGCTGGAATTCCTGTTGCTGGCTGAACTGCCTTTAAACGCTTGACAAGCACAAAGCAGAAGAAATTGTTTCTGCTCCAGGCAGGGATTATGGTTCCTGATAGGGTATGGAGCAGTGCTGAGAGAAGAGCTATCCTCAGGACAAGCACATCCTGTTCCTGCACATCAGATCTTTCTTAGCCAGTCTCATCTGCAATGTGCTGGTTCAGGGATGTAAATCTTAGAGGTCAGGGGCTGGTGATGGCTCTGCTTCTGAATTCCAGCCCATTTGTATATTCAGCTTGGAGGGAGGACACAGGTCAGCCTAAACAGCCCCTCAATCACTGCAGCTTGGAAAGTGACTTATGCTTAGCTTTGGAGGAGGCTGTTGAATCCTATCTGCTGTCATGAAGTATCCAGAAAGTGAGTGCCAAACCAACCGTCCTGGTCTGATGCACTGTCACCTCTCCTTGGCCTGCTCTCAAGCCTTGATGCACATCCACTCTGTGCTGGATCACCATGGCCGATTCTTCAAGACTATTGATCTGCTTTGATCTAACAGCTTTAGCTCCATGCATCTCTCCATTGGAGAGAGTGGTTGGTCCAGGAGCAGAGCAACAGTCTCTTGGAAATTACTGTCAAATGGTCAGTTACAGATGAGCTTTGGTTCCTTTATAGATGAACAAATGAAAAGGGTTGGTTTCCTTAAGAGAGGTGTCTGACATCAGTGACAGCCATTTGCCTCCAGACATTTTCCATCAAGCACATACCAACCTTTCCTTGTGAACCAAAGGCAATGTAGGAGCCTGACTTGGAAATGTATTTTTGCCAGGTGTCTTTTTTTTTTTTCTTCTTTCTTCGGTTTGGTGTGGGTTTTTTTTTTTTTTTTTTTTTTTTGGACTGGTGACATTACCATGTTGGAAACTCTGTTCCACAAAGTGCTTGTGACTGTGCTTTGTCCCAGGCATTCATTTTGGAACACAGCAAGTAAGATTGTCAAAGGTTCTGTGTGCCCACAGCATTGACCCCTCCTTAAACAAGTTTAATGGTAACTCTTACCCTACCCTGTACACTGTCAGTCCAGACAGACATGGATTTGGGATTGTCTCTCCGAGTTGTCATTGGGCTCCTCTGAATGACAGTGTTGCCCTGGACCAGGTGGTGTCTCAACTTCTAGCAGCATGATGAGTCAAAACTCAAAAATTTCCAGGCTTTTACTCCAGAGTGTGGGATTCCTTGCTCGATATGTAATCCCTGCGCTTGGAACCTGCACGAGACAATGCAAAGCAAATTATTGCAGACTAAATATATGGTCAAGATGTACTGGAAGTTGGCAGTGTAGTTGGCTGGGGTAGCCAGGGAGTCAAGGATACACATGGTCATCTTTCTCTCCATGTTGAACTAGTAATGCCTGGGATCCCTTGAAAGACTAACATGGTTTTGGAAGGGAAGAGCTGGAAGAGATTCAGCTATAAAAAGCTGGATGAAGCCTGAAGGGTGCAATGTGCATGGGAATTGTGAGAAGGGACCAGCAGCCAGCTTTGAGAGGGAGGATGAATTTGGGAGCAAATAATCCTTCACAGCACTTCAGAACAGGGCTTTGGCACATCCCTGTGAATCAGGGGATGGACTTCTACTCTGATCCATAGTCTCTTTTTAATCTCTTGTGTAAGTTATGTTACACATTGGCAGCAGTTTCTCTGGGGCACTCTTTTTATCCTTCAAAGAACACAACTAAAATAAAGATCAGTTGTCTCGCCTGTTTTACTGGAACTAATTGCTAATGTAGTTACAGTGGAAGGAAAGCTATGAAACTGAATTAGAGCTTTTTCTTAATTAACTTATTTTGTATTTCACCTGGTTTGCTCAGTGAAATTAGAATGGACTTTGCTTACTTTTCTGTTCAGAGTCACTTTCTGGCCCTTTGCCCAGACCACAAGAGCCCCAACCTCTCCAGTGCTGAATGCTGATTAGAAGCAGGGCCAAACTCAGCTATAAAGCACTCTGCTTTGAATAAGGAGACATCTGTAATGATGACTGTGACCTTTACTTTAACTCTCTTACAAATTGGAAAATCCAGTTTGGTGCTCAATCTTAAATTATTTTTTTGTCACTGAGCAGTGCTAGTTATTGTGAGTAGTAATTAAAAAGGGAAATTCAGAATTCTTGTTAGTATTCTGAAGGCAAATACACACCTGAACATCTTGGCTCTGCAACATTTAAGAAGAGTGGGGCATGTTGGATAGAGTCTAAAGCTTGAAATGGCCTCATCAGCTGAGCATCCTGCCTGTGACAGCATGTTACCAAAACAGCTCTTCTGTGAATCATGCTGATTGTACTTGTCTTTGTCAAGTGAAGGGAGACTGCTTCAGCTCAAAGCTTATTCATGGAAGAAACCTGTATTTGATCAGCTCTGTCCTCACCCTGTTGGTAGAGAGATGTGGAGAGAGATCTTATTTTAGAGCTTTGAAGGCAATGTGCAGCTTTGGAGTGCTGCTTAGGCTGCCTTATAAATTTATTGTGAAGATCACTGTGCTTGGATTCATCCACCCTGGGAGAAGGCATGGGAGACCCCACCTCGCCTCAAATCCAGACCATCTATAGGTACATCAGCTCCTCTAAGTACTTTACAGAGTGTGGTTGGGTCAATCACCTTCTGCCACTGCAGCAAGGACCTGGAAACAGCTGTGTATGCTCAACAGACAAGCCTTGCTGATAGACTTAAAATACCATGAGTTGGGGAGTATAAATCTCCTCTTCTAATGTCACTAAAGCTGTGCACATGTCCATTCCCTGAGGCTTGAGTTCTGTATTTGTGGAAATACAAGGTGACCCTGCTCTAGCTCTGCTGCCATCTGACTGAGATTTGTTTTTCAAGAAACTCTGCTATCTCAAAATCAGTAGGCACTTCTGCTTCCTTCTGCTGGAGTTGGAGGGCACTGTCACCTCCTGTGCCATCATCAGCAATTCTGAATCCTTTCCTGCACCTCTGTGGAAATGCAGATGGGACCTGGGGCATAGAGGAACTTGCTTGGTGCTTAGCTGCTAATGAGATAGGGTTGGTATTGTGCTGGGAGGCACATGGCTCAGCAAACAAGTAACCTGGAGTAGGCTGGGTAGTGTGTGCTGTAAGTGAGGTAGTAACAGCACAAGAGATTGCACTGTTCCTGATGCTACATCTTTCATTAGGTTACAGGTTGGTTTATCTGTAGCTCATTGTATCTACTTGCTGGAACATACTGAGCAACTAGTTATAAAATATAATCTCTGCTGTTGTTGGCATTTCTGGTGTTGAAACCCTGTGCTAGAGCTATTATTCTGTACATGTTGATGCATGTTTGTATACACACAGTTTGGCCTCCCTCACATAAGTTAAATTTCTGAAGGAGGGACACCTCTTGTGTGTCAATATACACTGTGCTTAAAATGAAAGCGTTTTTATGAGGTTATTTCCTTTTCACAAGTGAACAGGACCATACTTGCAGCCATAAATAATTTTACATCTTTCTCATTTGCAATCTCCCTGTGTAGGACAGAAATAGCAAATAGACATCAGGTGTTATCTACCTAAATGGTTAAGAGGGCAACTAGAAGGCTTCTAAACCATTAATAAATAAATAAATATTTGTTCCTATGATTTACAGAGCATAATTCTGCCTAACATGGAAAGGCACAGCTGTGGGACTGATTACCCAGAGGACAATTCAGAGCTGGAAAAAGCATAAAAGCTTTCCCGGGATAAAGGACACTGTGAAATCTGCAGTTTCAGAAATTCTTAACTGTTTTTATAAAGCTGCTAAGTAACAAGAGTCCCCCTTGCCCTTAGTGGTACAGTACCAGGCTAACTATAAAGCAGTTCCAGCTTCAGCCAATAGTTTAGGGTATATAGTAGGTAGTTTACTGATTTCTTTGCTGTTTAAGCTGACAGTGGTAGATCTAATCAGGAAAACTTGGAGGGCAGGGGGAAGGGATTTAAGATCTTAGACCTGCCAGTCACCCTTGGGTTTTGTTCCCATGGGCAAGGGCTGATGAGCATTCCCCGTTTTGTTTCTTCACTGATTAAACTTAGAAACCAAATCAAAGGACACAGGAGAAAAGGGTTAAAAGATTAGGAGATGGTCTTTGAACTGCCATGTGGCAGGGTAATGAGGCATGAATTATTAAAATTATTTCAATTATAACTGGCAGTCACATGCACTGCTTTTGCATTGGCTTTCTTCCTTTCTGTAAAAAGACAGGTTTGCAAGTGCTCATGGTTTCTTAGAAGAGCATACATCTTCCAGAAATGTTAGTTGTATAAACAGTGCAATTTGTCATCAGCCAAGCTGCTTTTGTGGTTAGATAAGTTGAAGTGTCAATGAAATGAGCATGGCTCAGCAGCAAGACAAATTTGCTCCTTGAAAACCTATAGGAATGGGTTACCAACATTGCTGAAAGGATGTGGGTATTAGTGGCCTCTAATACTTCAATCAGACTGAGTTATGAGGCACTGGTCACGTGCTGCTAGTAATTATTAAAAAAAATATTTTGGCATTAATGAAAGAAGCTGTATGCTTATACGATGTGTTCTTTTGCTTGTGTATAGTGTGAAAGTAGTGGCTTGAGAATTGCTCTGTTCAGAGATTTGTAATGGTGATCAAGCTGATTTATGCTCTGCCTCTGTAAACACAGGCACCACACTGCTACCTGACTTCCCCATATTTCTTCATGATCTAAATGCCTATAGAAATGGAAATATTATCAAGAATAGCTCCATCTGGTGATGGCTAAGCACTTTACACGAAGGCCTGTATTTTGGGTCAGAATGAACAACCTTAGATCTGACTCCTTGGGAAAACTCCCATGGCCACAAAAGGGGCAAGTAAGATTTGCAGCATTTGCTACAGCAGGTGGATGGAGATATATCAAAATTTGAACACTTCAGAATTATTTGACTACTGCCTGAAAGGGGGTTATTAGAAGGAGAACCAAATCCACTGGCACTCAAATCAGTGAGTAAATATTTACATGTGAGATCCTGTAGCCACATCTCTGAGCAGTTTAAACTGTTCCTTTCTATTCCTTCACACCAAGAAAGTGTTCATCCTCAGAATTTAAATCTACTCTGTTTGGAAAGGTGATGACTAAAGGACATTGCTGGGTGAATGCATCTCTAGTTACTTTCTGTACTTTTTACCTTAATAGGGAAAGAAAAGTAAAGGCGAAAAAGTAACATTTGTAGTTCACTTCAATACCCATAGAATAACCTCATCAGAAAAGGAGTAATGTCCAATACTAGCTGTGAAGTTTATTTAAAGTTCTTACACTGTTGCAGACAGTGACCACAACACCTATCAGGTACGGTGTTCATGCATCTGTCAGTGGGAGAGTGTCTGATCTATGGGCCAGCCACAAGAGGGCAAGACACTAACAAAAGACACTGAGCAAAAATTAATCCATCAGTCAGGGAAACAATCACATGAAGGCAGCGGCTGTGCCAGACTGCTGAGCCTGGGAGAAGAGCAGGGCTGTGGGCCAGGCTAGGAGCTTGCTGGGCGAGCAATGAATTAGAAAGCTCCGCGGGGTCTGGCTGGTGCCATTGTTCACAGTCACGGCAGGCAGTGCTCGGCCCTGCTCCTCTCGGAAATATGAGTTATTAAAATGTAACAACAGCAGGAAGGCTTTTGCACTATGACTTTTTACAATATTCCTTTTATAGTTCATAGTTTTTCCTCCTCCTTGGAGCAGAGCTGTTTGCCTTTGGCCATGGGTGAGATGAGGGTTGGTTTGTGCTGCAACCCTGACAGCAGGTGACCGTTTTCTCCATCTACTCTGCAGAATTTTCCTTTGCAGCCTGTGTGGAAATAGGAGGCCATATCCCCTCTGGGGTTTCTGGATGACAACTGACTTTTTCCGATTTGTTCAGCGCAGCCCTGTGTCGAGAGGCACAGGGGGATGAGGAGGGAGAAAACATTCCTTGCTGCTACATTCACATAGTTCCTGGCACCAGCCAGCTCAGCAAGCTCGTCCTGAAACCGCTCCAGACTCTGAAATCATTTCTATTAGGGAACCATTCATGCTGTAGCTAGAGCCCTAGCTGACTCTTTAAAGCACAAAAAAACCCACTAAAACACTGACAGTGGTCAGGAGCCTCTGATGCTGCCTGGCTTGTTTTTGGCAGGGCTGAGGGTCTGGGCTGCACTGAGACCAGAGTCCTCTGTTGTTCTCGGGCAGGAGTTATGTAGTTTCCCCATATAATTTTGCACTTCCTGACAGTTTGTACAGAACTAGATTCAAACTCCAGCTTTTTTTGTTGTTGTTGCCTGTAATGCTATCCTTGTCCCTTGCACAGTTAGAAGAAAGGCAGCTTTTCACAGCACAACTGCATTTAGTCACCTTGCTGATGGTGCTGTCATCACAAGAACTGCCTGCAAAGTGTGTCAGCACTTTAAAAATTGCCACAGTTTGTTATGCTTATGATATTTTCAAGAAATGTGTAAGTCAAAAATACATATTTGGTCTCTAAGGTGCTTTCCCAACAGCAAGACTGGAACTTTTTGGAGACTTGGGGGATCTGGGCAGGACAAATCTGATGCTAACTGTGGCTCTGAGACTTGCTCACTCTGCCCTCTCTCTTAAGTCCTTTTTGGAGGTGGGTATGTTAGCCCAGTCACGCTGTTACCTGCTGAATTGCAGCAGGCTTGTCTCTGTTTAAATTACCTCTTTGCTTGTCACTCAAGTGATGATGCATTTTGACTGATCAGTTTTGAGCTGGGTGTGAAGACAGCCCTGTCTGCTTCATTACAGGCACTGCTGAGCTTTGGATGAAGCTGATTTTTACCTTTTAAAAGTCACTGTCTGTTAGATTTGCTCCTTTAGCTGTTAATGAGAAAATCCCACAGGCTCTTCTGGAGCTTTCCAAGGGTATTTGTACCTAACTGATTTGGAAATCTTGGTCTTCTGACCTTAGGGCTTGTTTGTGTAGGAGTCAATTGGAAATGAGTGGATTGGTGTTGAGAGGCTGGTCTGTCCACTGCCTGAAGTCTTGTGCAGGTATTTTAGTTGCTGCTAGTTGATGGCAAAATCACCCTTTTAAATTCTGGAGTAAATGATACAGGTGGAAGATAAAGAACAATGAGGAATGAGGCTGTGTCAGTGTAAGAAAAGAGTAACAGTGGAATTATGTCCCTAGCAAACAAGGCAGAGACATAAGTGATGTCTAATGCTGGGTGATGACAGTATATCACAGCTATTCCTGGAAACTGGTACAGGTTTACTGCAAGTTCTATGTATAACAACAGTCCAGGACTATAACTCTAGATCTGGATTAAATCGGCTGCTTTCTGTAGCCCTTTTGTGTCTGCTTCCCCACCTGTAAAATTGCATAATACTAATTTCCTCCTAAAAGAGCTGCCAGTGCTGGCTAGGAGCTGTGCTGTGTTATTAAGGAAGCGGTGGCTATTATTAACAACTCGATATTTTTTTTCAACATTCTGCATAAATAAATTTTTGTTTTGGTTTTAAAACTTGGAATTGATGGCTGGACCAAATTATAGCTGGAAGCTGAGAGGTACAAGAAGATATCCAAATGCTGCTCAGTTTGCTCTGCACAGGAGAGAAATGCTGAGGCTGCATCACTTGTGGCTCTCGAGCCCCATGCCAGCGTACAGAATTCCCTCCTTAGAGCTTTTCCATTTCACATGCCAAGTATCCAGCTCTTTGGTCTGTTCTAAATCTTCCCTAATTCTGTAATTGCTTTGGTAGTGATTATAGGCAGACTCTTGCTGATCCTTCTGTGGTTTTTCCTTATCCACATTTTCTGTGGGCTCTTATTGTTGTTAATTCTTTTTTCCAGTTCCTTGCTCTCCTTTTCCAGTTCTAGCAGGCCCCATGGCTCCAGTCCAGTGTCTTCCGTCCAAGCAAAGCCCCCTCTGCATCTGGGTCTGCCTTTCCATTAAGAGCTGTTGGGGGGAGGGGGCACCTTGTGCTTCCTAGATGCTTGTGAATTCAGGAAGCAAACGTGTAAGTTCATGCACTTAAGAATATGCTCTGAATCACACTTGCAGGACTGGGAGGTGCATTCAGGGATGGATTTAGAAATCATGGCAGGCAGACAGTTAAGCATAGCTTGAAGCATGATTGTACTGTTCCAGCATAGCCATGGATGGCTCCAAACAGAGGCAGTTACACAGCAAAACAATCATGCCTGTCTGTTTGCTTGGCACATGCTTAGGTCTGCAGCCAGGATGGTGATTGCTGCTGGGGAGGGATTGGAATAGGTGGTGTATGGTTCCTCAGCCCTGCAGCAGTTTAGTCCCATGCTTTCCGTGCCTGCCTCTAGTGCAGTGCTACCAGTAAGCCTGGCTATTCAGAGCTTCAGTACTCTGCCTCTATCTTTTTCTCCCTCTCCAAGGATATATGTTCACTTCTCTAAATTGCACTTATGAAGTTATATTGATAATCCAGCTTGACCAAGAGCAGGCACTGCGGTAAACCCTGCCCTGGCTTATGAATGATGCTTGGATAAAACCAAAACAGTCATATTCTCTTTTGTTACAGAAAAGATCTGGATCTTGCCACTGATTTGGAAGGATATGACTGATGCAAAGCTGTGGTTGTTGCTTCATTCCTGCAGTTTCAACTGAAACTCAGACCATAAAAGCAATAAAGCAAGGTTGTATACTTGTGAAAAATGGATCAAGGTTTGAGGGGTTTGAGTTAGACTTTGACCTGTTTTTGTTTTTCAAACTTGCACGTAGTTTCAGAATTGCTCAGATGGCATTTCTGAGAGCAGCCCAAGGACTTTACAATGGTTCTTTAAGGTGGTGGGGGTGGGCATTCACATGGGTCAGCTCATGAAGCACCCTGAAGAGTTTTGTTTTTAGAAACTGGGGCTATTGAAAACAGAAAGCACTTATGACGTTTCTTTCAGATTTGCCTTACATTCAAGGATTTTTCATTCTATTGAATGAGCACTGACTACTGCCTTTAATTTTTATTTTATTGTCTGTTCATGTACTCTTCAACTTTAATTGGAAGTATTGAAGGGTTGAATTATTCCCTCTCCTAACCATGGGAGAGTCTGTTCTAGGAAAATGGCCATCTGAGGTACCTTGTGGTTGAGCAGATGTTATCTTGTTTTGTAATGAAATTCTGCCTTGAGTAATTGGACATTCTTCCTGGTTCCTCATAATTAAGGCAGAAGAAAAGAACAAAACCTGCTGACTTGATATGAGTAATTGCTTCATTAAGTTATTTGCTTCTTCACCATAACTATCAGCCCAAAGAACAGAACAGCATGACCATCAGACCATATAAGCTGATACTGTAATGTTGTGGGTCTTTGGTGCTTCAGTGTCAGATGGAATCACAAAAAGCAGTAAGGAATCTCACTGCTAGGTTATTTACCTCTTAACCATATGTACTGAAGACTGCAGAGAGAGTCTGTTGGTAGCTGTGCTGTGTCCTAACCAAATGAACTAGTCTCTGGAAAAAGCAGAGGGCTAATGTATGTGGCTTTAGATCAACCCAGCTGCCTTCTCTTCTGTAACTGAGCGTTGTGAAATGATGCTGAAAGGTTGAACATCTGTGTTTTCCTACTGTGGGAAAGGGAAGAGCTGCATTAAATCCTGTCCACTAGCAGAAGAAAGTGGCTCAGAACTGGAGTACAGCAACTATCAGCTGTGATGATGGTCTATGTCACTGATGTTCTTTGCAGTTAATCTTCCTGGGTTTGGCAAACAGGTCTGCACGAGTTTGGGTGCACAAAGACTTCAGTGAACATCATGGGGACAGGTAAATAGGCCTTGTTCTCATTAAGATACATGTATTTAACTGAGATCTTGGCCGTAATTTCAAGTAGGAGATTCTTGACCCATGTGAACCTGAGCTCCTCCCACTCACAGTGACACTCATCTCCATGATTCAGTGGTTTTGCTGCTCATGATTAATAAGTCACTCCAAATGTGTTTCATAAACCTACTCATTTCCTCATAGCAAGCTTGAGAACCAGACTGCTGCATTGGAGTGGTCACAGAGTTTGCATGTGCCTACTGATGAAGTCAAGGCTCGGAGGCTCCTTGCATGTGTATTCTGCTGAATTATCCCCAAGTGCTGGGAGAAGCAGTTCCAGGTCACTGCGAATCAGTCCCTCAGACCTCTACATGCTGTTCCCTGCAAAGCCTGTATTATTCAGGAATGCTATCAGAAACTTTGATCATCAAACTGATTTCTATCTCCTTCTCCAAGATCTGGGCAGGTATGTTTTTATAAGGCAGACTCCACTGAGCTCAGAGCTGGCAGACCCAACATTCCTACAGCTGTAAAGCTGCGTAGTAACAAGTTGACTGCCCTGAGTTTTAATCCTTGCTTGGACAACCCTTTCTCAGAGACATTAAAAATAAAAATATGTAGGTTTTTTTAATAACTAAATGAGGATAATGATGAAATTGGGTCACCAGGGCACTGTAAGGATTAACTGTGGCACAACCAACACATTGTGTGAGTGAGCACTACAATAGGGTTGCAGGGGAAAGGGAGAGCAGTCAGATGTGCCATAGTATTTTAATTTCATCAAGAAAGTAGTAGAAAGGAGGGTGGATTCTGTCAGTGCCGTAAGTGTCCAGTGCTGGCTGGTTGACTCTTGTCCTTTCTCACAAACATCTTGCTGTCCTTAATGCCAACAACTGGGATTGTGTACTGCAAAGGTCCCAGAGCATGGACTGACCTCTGCCTGGAGCTGGGCTGCCAGCAGCCAGCCCACTGGCATTGAGCTCTTCCAGCTGCACTGAATGGGTTTTGTGGGCTGACTGAACAGCCCGGCCCTTTCCTGCTGACCTAGTGCACCTGAGCTGCTGAATTTATGAAAGTGAGTAGAGCGACTCAGGCCCGGTTGCTTGTGTAGCAGCACCAAAAGCCACCCTTGGTGCCTGACAGGGCAATTGCAGGCTCCAGTCAGGGAAAGTAGCCCTTTATTGGCCAAAAGCCACATGGTGTCTCCTGTGTGGTATCCTTCCCCTCCTGCTGCCCTTCCCTTGCTTCCAGGGGCTCTTCAAGGTGAGTTTTGCTCTCTGCAGAGCAATGCCACCGCTTGCTTTGTGTCCAGTTTGACAGCTGCCTCCCTGCACTGAGCAGGATGCTGGTTACAGAGCAGAGTGGAAAACTTTGCATCTTCTCTCCAGCCTCTCAGCTGCCCTAGAGCAATTGCTCAGGAAAAAGGAGCTTGAAGGATCATAGGTAAAACAAACAGTTGGAGAGGGAGATGTGGGTGGTTTCTAGTCCTGATGTTGGAGTTTCCTCCTCTAAATTAGTCAGAGATGCTGTTCTCCAAAGAGGAGGTTCAGGTTTGTTCTGCTGTTTGCTGGCACGTCTTTGCAGTGTAAATTCCTGCTTATCCTCGTTGCTGGTCACCCAAGGGAGCTCTGTGCTCTCCCATAGCAACAACTTTTGCCTCCCAGGCAATGTCTCTGACCCCCAGCACAGCACTGAGTAACACACAGCCTCTTGACACCTCTCCCAGGGAAAATTCAACCTTCCTCCCCCTCTACAAGATGAGAAAGTTGAGTCAGTTGGGAGACATGCAACTTCAGCATCCCCTAATGGTTAGCTTCATGCTAGTCCATGAGATTGTAGGTTCCTCCCCAGGGGCTCACCCTTTCCTTATTTAAGTACATGCTGTAGTGAGGAGGAAAGTATTGATTACTTGGTGCTGTTACCCCACTAGTCTGTCCGTCTCCTTGACTCTTTCCTGGGCCTCTCACTCCCTCCCCCAGACCATAGCTGGCAGTGCTCATCTATTGCTCCTCTGATTGCTGTATTATGTTTAGTTTGGGAGATTGCATACCTTGGTGCAGAGTCCCCACATGCTGCGGAACCTGCTTGCCTGGTGGATGCTGCTGGGGGACAGTCAACACACACTGCTGGCAGAAAATGCCTTTGATGTTTCCTGTGAAACTGTATCGTGAGTGTTTCAGACTAAGATGTGAAGAACCAACTGCTGAGGGCATCACAGCTGAGTCAGGCTCAGCTGATGCTGCAGGATGTGCAGTATCTGCAGCCTTGGTGGGTGTAGGTGTCACTGGGCTCAGAGAAGCCTGTCCACGATCATCCCTTGAAAGAGATATCTGCTGTATGTGCGGAGATGGTCATCACGAGCTGAAAGCAAGCAAGGTTGACAGTCTCTGACAAAAGGCCAGCTCTGCATCTCTGCCAGCACTGCTGGCATAGGAGTGCCAGGGTGGGATGATCTTGGCAGAGGGGATGTCCAGTGCTGCTGTGGGATGGGTGTGTTTGCCAGACCAGATCTGCGCTCTTTTGGCAGGGCTGGATGCATAAGGCTCACAAAGTGTCTGCTTGTGCTGTGGCTGGGCTGAGCCAGCAGCCTGAATCCCTTGCTTTCAGGAACAACTAATTCCCTCACTAATCTTATGAAAGAGGGGAAAAAAACCCCAAACTATAAATGACTTACCTATTTGAAGCCTGTGGGCTCTGCACTGTATTAAACATTAACCTGCCCTTCTGAGCCAAGCGACTGATTCTCTTGGTAATCTGAGGCTGGGCAGCCAAAGAAATGGATTCTTTGTCAGACAGTATTTCGGGGGGGGGGGGGGGGGAAACCCCTCCGCCCTTTTTCAATCCCCTTTTGTTGTTTTGGCCCGCCTGTAAAAACCCTGCCCCCCAATTTGCTGTTTGTATTTGTGCAGTCAAGCTGATCAGATGGCTGTACTGCAGCCACAGCTCTGAGAAGGCTGCACACCAGCAGCTCTGCAAAGGTGCAGGCACCCTCCACACATCACACACCCCTGCAGAGCCGGACGCTTAATCACACGCATGCACATGCAATCACAGACTTAATCAGGCACATATGCACATATACCCAGATGCAAGAAGAGTGGAAGGTTGTCTTTTGAGCTTCTGTCAAGTGTGTCCTTCTTAGCATTTAGTATTAAAAGGAGTCATGCCCATCAGAGAGATGCAGGCAAGAGCAGGGGGAGGGACTGGTGTTTGGGAGTGGGTTCTACTCCTGATTTTTGCCCTTTCTTGGTGTATGAGGTGGGGCAAGTCATTGTACTATTGTTTTCCTCCATAAATTATGACTAATGATTTCAAAAGCACCTGTGGAAAGAGTAATGTATTGTTATGATGGACTTAGATGTATGTTTACTTAGCAGCAAAACTCTTGTGGTTCAAAAGCGATGACGGAGTCTTTTGCTACCATCTTGCAGCTGGAGACTGCAATGCAGAGGATCTGCTGCTACAAACCCGGGAGTGCTCCTGAGCTGTTCCAGTGCAAAGTCTATCTGCCTAGCAGGGAATCCCCCAGCAACTTCAGCTTGCTCTTCAAGTTTTGCACCAAAGCCTGAGAAGCTCAGACAATCCTTTCTTTCATATCTGTTAGAGGTGATAATCTATGGCTAAGAAATAACAACCACTGATGGGACCATATCATCTTAATCCAGCTCATCAGCCTTCTTTCTCTGTCCCTGCGCAATGCCAGGAGCTGGTGGAATTTTCCCATGTGGATGGGACTTGTGCTTTGCACTTCTGTGTGGTTGACTCACCCAACCAGGCTGTGCAAATCTTTCCAGTGATCAGTCTCGTCCGTCCTCCAGCACTCCTGTACTTCTCTGCTTTTAGTCATACCTAGTCTTAATTTACTCTTCCTGTCTCTGTTCATAATGCCCCCAGTTTACTGCATTTGCATAACTAATTGTTCAATGTGTGTTTCACAAGGGAGTGATCAGGATCATGTCTGCTCTCCCGGCAGACCCACATAAACTGCAAAATGGAGTCTCCTCTTCCTCAGTAACCTGGGGCAGATATGAGATTCCAGTGTTTTGGGGAGCTGGTTAGTGGTTATGTGACAGTATTAGTGCTGAGAATGTTAAGAAGTGGCTAACGTTATGCAACAGAAAAACTGACCGGTGATTGCTACCAGCTTCCT
>JANHGN010027271.1:0-14293 GCA_024605025.1 Megaceryle maxima
CCTTGCGCCCGGCGCTGTAATAAACATGCCTACTTTATAACCTAGCTCGGGTTGTAGAGTTTGATTCCGCACATCACCATATAGTCTGAAACCCACCAGGAAAAAGTTGTCTTGTTTGAGGACAGAAGTGATGACAACCTGTGTCTTCAGCCTATCAGATTTTGAGGTGAACATAATTGGCAGGGTTAGTCACAGTGCATTTGTGCCTGATCCAGCTGGCAATCAGGTGGGTCTTGTATATGGCACTTGCAATTAGACCCACCTGTTCTCTCCAAAGGGAAGAAGGGTGGAAAATCCCTGTGGTCCTTGTGTCCCTGGAAGTTGTGATACGGACTAAGATCCTGCTGGAAAATGCTGTGCGAGAGATGTGGTTCATCAGTGTCATGCCGTGGCAACCGGCTATTAGATGGGAGTAGGGAGCAGGGTAGAGGTTGTTCCCCGGTGCTGCAGACCTCTTAATAGAACTACTATGTAAATATGGAAAGGCTGTCGGGAAAGCCACAGGAGTGAAAATGTCTGTGTTTAGTCTCCGGAAGATGATGAATCCTACAGCATTACAAAGAGAAAAAACTTTCTGGCTGCAGGCATTGGTTTTGAAAAGCAAACTGGAGAGACACCCACCAGATCTCTCTCCAAAAATTCCCCCACAAATGAGCTTGGGAAGGCTCTGGAGCAACAAGACAATGGCTCAGTTTATGACATTGTGGTTTCTACAGCCGTGCCTGTTGTGATCAAAAATAGGCTAAATCCAATGCAACACAACCCAACCAAACCATACCATCATTGTACTTTCTTTAAAAGCTACTGCTGATAGGATTCAGCCTAGAAGATGCCACTTCTCTACCAAAATCCTCCTGGTACCATAACTGTGGGAGTTTAGGAGACAACATTTGAGCACATGCCTCTTTTCAACATCTGCACCTTCACAAGCTCACACTACTTATGTCTTCTCCTCTGGTGGTATTTCTACATTTATTTTCCCACTCCACCTTTGTCCCCAAGATGTACAAAATTCATCTGTTGGCAAAATGAGAAATTCCAGTCTGCATAAGGTGAAAGTTGGAAGACTTGTATTGAATGATAACTGACCTGTTGAATGATAAATGACTTCAGTGATAAATATATCATAGCTTGGCAGCTTTCTAAGCATTAGCTCATCTCACACAACCTTGGTCCTTGTAGATAAGGGGAAGTAACTCTGAGCAAAATAGGAACTCTTCGTTAACATGGAAGAACCTCCCGAAATAAGCTGGATCATAGCAGTTCTGCTGTTAATAGCCTGTGAGGTGTCGACATTCTGAGCCAAGGTGAAAAGGACACCGTTAAGAAGACTGTGGGCCTTCCTCCAAAGGATCCCGGCCCACGACCACCAGATGGCAATGTGCAAGCATGAAGGGGATGGAGGCCTACGATAATGAGCTCCTGTAACTAACTGTAATAACCCCACCCCCTCCTCAGAAGACTTATGAATATGCATGTTAGACTTTATGAATATGAATGGTTTAATGTAATAATTATTTGCTCGCTTAACCTCTCAGTGTGCAAGTTTGGAGGAATGATCCCCTTTGCACCCAGAGCCACAATAAACATACCTGCTTTATAACCTTTCATGGGTTAGCATTTGTTTCCGCACATCAGTATCTCTCAGTAAAGGCTGGGGCTGGTAGAAATCACTCTGTACCTCCAAATTACCGTTACCTCAAGGCTTTCCTCTGTCTCAGATGCCCCTGTCTGTTGTTTGTGCATCCCTGACAGCCCTGCCAGCGCAGTTATATTCTACATCTCTAAAAGACAGCAAGCTTACTGTGTATTACCAAGAACCCAGATTCACTTTGTGTAACACAACTTTGGTGTCATTGCTATTGACTTCAGAGGGTTTTCTGTGGATTTACCTTCAGGTGCCATCAAAGTGTGCTTCCTCTTCATTATTCATTATTCTTGTCTGAATGTTGCATGTCTTTGCTTTCTGCCTAATTGGGCTCTTCACTGGAAGTAGCCATACTCCTACTAGTGGGGAAATCCACAAGTAAGGGGAGCATCATGAAACATGAATAATTATTTAAAACTAAGTCTTAGAAATCCTCATTACCATTACACAATTATTTCCCTCAGACACTGTATTAATCTTTATGAATTTACAGCTGATGAGGACTAATTCTGCTTGTCAGTAAGACCATGGGCACGTTCCTTGAAATTCCTTTAAATATTCCAGTGTCACCAGATTTCTTGCTGTTAAAACCAGATTAAACTTTTTTGGTACAGCTTAATGGAGGAGCACCCCTCCAGGGATGGGGTGAAACCAAGAGTTTAATATGGGCCCTAACTGAAACAGATGCAACTTTCTCTCACATTCCTCTCCCTGACTACCATGGCTGTTGAATCAAGTTCCAGAAAATCAAGGCTATGGTGTGTGCATACTAAGGATGCTATCAATCTTGACCCAAAATTGTTGTAAAACATGAGGGGAAGCAGCCACTTGCCTCATCTTAGGTAAAGCTCTAGTTAACTGACAATAGCAGCTTTCAGAAGGTTGAAGATTTGCCTTTAAAAGTCCATGTTAAAACTATCAGGACAAGAGGATACACAAGGTGGTTTTACTCTGCGATAGTTCTAAGCAAATTAATTTGACCCACTCATGCCTTCTCACCCACTTAGAGAGAAGAACCACGACATGTGTGCCAGTGGCCTGCTTTATGTTCTTACACCTCCTGTGGAAGTAGCTGGGCTCCTCTGAATGCCAAAACACAAAGGACGAAGGAGTCTGTGCTATAAAGCAGAGCTCAATGTGACATGGTCTCAGCAGCGTACTGCCATGATTCCTACTGCCAGGTGACATGCTGGACACTGAAACCAGCAGTAGAAGATCATCTCTCTGCACCCTCTGGAGACAGTTCTCCAAGACTGCACCATCACAAATCCATCTGCCATCTGTGGCAGGGAACATGGCTGTGGTACTGGCGCCTCCAACATACTGGCACCCAGATGTGAGCACTTAAGAACTGGTGCTGTGAGCAGCTGCTGAACATGAGAAGCAGTAGAAACAACAGGGATAAGTCCCAGGATAATACCACCTTTCCCTTGGCTGCTCACTCTTGTTTCCACCTGGCTCCTTCACTGCTTCCGAAGGCACTTGAAACCAAGCTCTTCCTGCACACCCGTGAGCCCTCGGGCACAGGCAGAAACCTCCAGCACAAGCATCTGCCCACCTTGGAGGGGTTGCTTCCTTGTCACCCTCTGTCACCTGCAGAGACAAGTGCTGAGGTGGCAAGGGTGTAGCTCACCCCAGTTCCTTCTCTTGACCGCCAGCGAAGAGCAGGGGCTGACTCCCAGTTGGGACCCAACGGGCCCTGCGGCACAGCCCGTTCCCCTCCAGCCCGCTTTGCCTTCGGCATCGGCCGCGCTTGCAGAGGGTGCGCGGCTGCCGCGGGGGTGCCTACCAGAGAGGAAGTCGCCGGCGCGGCCCTGGGGCTCCGGGGGCCCACGGCCGTACCCTCCGGCGGGCTGGTGCCTCTCACGGCAGAGACATCAGGAAGAGGGGAGAGAAAGCGGCACTCAGACTGCGCCGAGGAAATCGGCATTTCTTGCCTTTATTTTGAATGGAGGGCAGACGGAGTCCCACTAGCGCCGCCGGCGGGGCGGCCTCTTGCGGAGCTGGAGACAGTCGCGGGGACCGGGGGCCCTCCTCTTTGGCGGGCGCCGGGGCCTCCGGAGCGAGCGGCCCCTGCCCCGGCCGGGAGAGAAGGGGTTGAGGCTGCAGCCCTGGGCAGAGCGACCTACCGCCGCCGCCCGCCCCGATTCCTCCGGGGGCCGCTCCCACTCCGCAGGGACGTGCGCAGACGCGAAAGCCGACCGCTTCTTTCTGCGCCGCCTCGAAGCCTGGGGGGCTGCAGGAGGAGGCCGGGCTGGGGGCGGGAGTCACCACCCGGAAGTGACCAGGGCCGGGGCGGGCCGCAGGGTGGGCGTCCTCTCCCCGGGCAGCGACGAGGGGGGAGGGTGGTGATGGTGTGATCCTGCTGCTGCGCGTGCTGCAGACCCTCCCTGCACACAGGCGCGCGGCAGCGGCGAGCAGCCGGCGGACGGATCTTGGCGCTTTCACTGTCAGGCAGAGCTGCGGCCTGCGCGCCAGTAGCTCCTCGCCCAGTTCCGCATGCGCAGGTATCCTCCAAGGCCGCTGTACTAGGGCCGTTTCCCGTCGTAGATCCTCCACTCGTAGCTGCAGGTCTCCCAGAGCTCCTATCGCCGCAGCAGCAGCAGCGGCCCGGTATTAGATGGGACGCTATTGAAAAAGTCTGCCTAGGCCTCCGGAGAGAAGCCGCCCACCTGAGCCCCGGGCACCATAGCCCTCTCCTGCTCGTCCTCACTATTTTCATCCTATGGCTCTGCACGGCCGAGGGCATCAACCATGTAAGAATATGACTCCGAGAACAAGGTGGCCTCTTCCTGGCTGTCTTCAGCCAAGGGCTCGGCAGGGCCTGGGACGTCCTCCCATCAAAGAATCACAATCCAATGACTGAGACCAAAATGGCCTTGTCCTGCCTGTCTTCAGCTGATGGCTCTGTGGAGCCAGGGATGTTCCAGGGAGGGGAGAGAAGGAAGTGTCCAGGCCCCTTGAGAAGGACACCCTCCTAGCATCCTGAGGCCCACCATCCACCTTATGGCCACCCTGGGGAGATGTTTAACCTCACAACTCCCCTCTTGCTGCTGCAGGCATGCCCCTCAGTGCCCAGCTACCTGCACCAGGCAGGGCTGGGGAAACAAACAGAGGATGGCTCCAGGAAGGGCACTGACAGCTGACAACAGCAGCCCCCAAAAGCACCACCCAACACTGCAAGGAGCCAGGCTTGATGCCCTCCATCTCACAGGTGCACTAGGCAGGAGTCCAGGCATGAGACAGGCTGGCCCTGCTCTGCTGTCACCCAAAGCTTAACAGCAAGGGAGGTGAGGTCAGCCCACTGCTTGGTGATGTCTCAGCAGCCTTCCCCCACTGCAGGCCCTGGGCATCAGGAGGAAAAAGAATAAAATCCATTTCTCATAAGCAATTGTTACTTGAACCAGTTCTGCTCTTAATTAAAATTTGCTCATTTTACCTTCTCTCCTCAGACAAGCTCTTTAGGTGTTTGCTTTTGGCAGTGCCTGGAGGCATCTGCAGTCAAAATGTGGAAGTTAACAAGTGGAGAGGCCTTATCTGCCCAACGGCTACCTCACCTCTGAAAGGCAGATCCCTTGGATGTGTTTGGTCAGCTGAGCTGAGCCATCTCCAGTGGGATCATTGTATAAAGGGCAGTGTCCAACCTGCATCAGCCTTATCCTGCACATTTGCAGAGTTGCCAGCTGGTGGATGACCTCCCTTGTCCCTAGGACAGCAGTCTCACCTGCTGAGAGGGGAGGCATTTGTTGTCACACTGTTTGTGGACCTCACATATCTCTGTGGTTTCTCCTGTCCCTGGTGCTGGTGACTCCTCCGCTGATGCACTGGCAAGCCCAGAGAACTTCTCAAAGAGCTCCCTGTGGTGCTTCAGAAGGAAGGGCACCAGCTGTGTCACCTGCCCACAGCTGCTGGTGGGTACAGCCCACAGCAAACCAGCTGCTGCCTGAAAGCAGGTCAAACAGCCTTTCCCACTCCTGGCCCTCACTTCTGCACAGAAAACTGCAGGCTGCTGTTCCTTGTCATTCCAGCTGTGGGCTAGTAGGGATCAGCAAGGAGATGAGGTGAGATGATGGGCTGTAGCAAACATAGTGGTGCAAAGACTTGATGGCCAGAGTTGGTGGACAAGCTGCTCATTTTGAGAAGGCCAGAAAATGGAAATGTGCAAGCCTGCCATTGAATGGTCTTTTTTTTAATGGTACAGTGATTGACAAGAAGCGGTATTAAGACAAGACTGCATTAAAAAGGCATCTCTGAACCATGAACAAGGGGCCGTACCTAGTACCCAGTCTCTTTTTTCAAAAATGAGTCTGCAGAAATGGCCCCTCATTCTTAATGTCAGTAAAGATTTCTGTGTCAGCTATATTGGTCCTGTAGGACAGACTAGTCTAATTTCAACTGTTCTGGTAAACAAAGGTTGCTGTTTTGTTTTCTGCAGATGGAAAATCAAAGCAGTTTCTCAAGAAAATACATTGCCACACATGTCCCTTTTGAGATGGTCTGAAATTTTTCTACCAAATATTCTGGACAAAGGGATCTGCTTAATTTATTTTTCAGTTATATTTGTACTGCTTTTTAGATTAATAAAAAAGTGTAAAATGCATTTTCCTCATTTTTAGTTTTGATTTTTCCAAACTAAGGACATTTTTACTTGTCTATCATTTTGCTCTGCAAAGAAACAAAAGAAAACACAAGAACATCAGTTTCCTCTAAAAGCCTTCTCATTTTTCTTGCCTCCTTTTTCTGGGGGAAAGAGTAAATAGAGGCAAGAAAATGGAAGAAAACAAAGTAAAATGAAAAAAACCCAAATTTTCAGACATGTAACAAAACATTACTTTTGAAGCATAAAAACCTCTTTAAGTTGTAACATGAAAAACATAAACAAAACAAACCCAACAAATAAATGTTTTCACATTTTACAATTAGAAAGCATCTGGATTGTTTTGGAAAGTATTCTGGTAAAATGTGCATACCAGTTTAGCTCTCTGGCAGTGGCAGCAACAGCATTAATACCTCCGAAGGCTGATTATACTTCTGCAAACCTATTATCTTGCCATGCTGACATATGTACAAACCCAGTGACTTGAGTTTTCACATATGTTCTGAACAGCCATTTACTGTTCTTACTGGGGAACACAACTCATTTTCTGTATCACAGTTGGTCCCACTGGGTCAACAGAGCTTGTTTTTGAAGTGGTATGAACTCTGCTCTTGCTACTGACAGATACGCTGAGTCAGAATGATATTTAGGCATTTTACTGAGAGCGGTATTTGTGATGTGTGCCTTTTTTTCTTCACCTTCCTTCATTTTTCCCTTCTCTGCCTCCTTTGGTCCAGCTGTTGGAGAGGAAGAACTTGCTATGACTGCCTGTAAGACACAGAAATATCTAGTCTTCTGTGTGGGAATGAGTATAATGGGAATTTCTCTCATTTGTCTCTCTGTAGCTGCCTGAGCTCATTCACATGGTATGGTCTGGCTTTGATAAAAATCACAGTTTAGAAAACATTTGTTAATGCTTCTGGTAAAATGTTCAAAGAGACACATTTAATGTGAAAAATAATTCCCTTTTCCTGTGTCAACAGTTTCAGTGAAAATAAAACTCTCAAAAAGCCATTTTTGTGAAAACCTTTATCCTTTTACAAGTGTTTCATCAGCACTCAGCACTTTCCCTGAGATCAAACAAGAAGGATGCTTTGGTTTGCACCTCCTAACAGTGTGGTGAAGGATAATTGTCGCATGCTTGCCTCCCTGAAGTCAATAGGGCTACTGATGTCAGTAGGACCTAGCTCTAAACAACCCACTTCACAGGAATAAATGATGCTGTGCCATTAATTTTGCATGCTGACATCTATGGGAGCAAATTCCCTGTGTGGCCAGCGGTTGACTTTGGGCACCACCAGCCCAAAGGCAGAGGCCAGTCCTCATTTGTTCCTGCACCAGCTGTGATTTAGCTCTTCTGAATCAAAACCCCATGTCTGTCATGGCCTTGGCACACAAAAACTACGGAGGGGCCAGAGATTATGTGCTGGCTTGAAATCCCACAGGTGAGCAAGCCTTTCAACAGGGAAGTGGCTTTTTTTTTTGTAACCGGAGCCATGTTTTTCAGCAGTCTGATGGTTCCTGCATGTCGGTATTGCCCTTTATTGTTCCTTGGGTCACATGTCTACCCCTGCTGGTGCAAAAGAGAGTGAGAAGACTGTATCTTACCTCCAGAGCATGGGCATGGAGCTGTGGGTCCTCAAAAGGCAGTAAAAAGTCACCTCCTCCTTCTTCATCTCACTCAACCAGAGGAGGTTACGTTGGTCTACAACCCAGCAGAGGATCAGTCCCTTGTGAAGACCCAGATATCAGGTTAAGGACAAATCCATGCTGCTGCTGGAGTGGGTTTATTTTCTCATTTCAGCCTCTCTGTACAGAGTCAGGGTTTGTGAAAAAAAGGAAAGAGAGAAGAAACTGAAAAATTCAGCCCTCTACCAGGTGCTGCTTAAGGGCTCCTCAGAGACCCAGATGATCCCTGCAGCTCCTCACAGTGTAAAAAGAGCACTGCTGGCAACCACCTAATGAAGCTGGCAGGAGCTTAGAGTTAAAATGCAGCTGTGCTCATGTGACATTTTCATGTTAAGGAAACAAGGCTTCCTTAGCCACCTGAAGGCCAGAGATACATTTGACTTACATGTGTATTTTATGCTAGAAGAGATCACATTTTTAACTTGTAGGTTGATCAGAGAACATTTTTATTTCAAACTCAATCTTATAGAGAGTTTTCAGAATTTAAAATAGTTTCCCAGTGCTTTCCTTGCTGATTTTTTTTTTTTTTTGTTATCATATTTTACTTTTAAAGTGTGGTTTTGCTATTGAGTAAATAAGCATATTGATACATTTCAAAACAAAATAATAATGTGAGTTTCCTCAGAGCATGCTTTTGTACAAAATTGGAATTATTTGACATTTATTTTTATTCTCACCATGTGGTGTGTGCCTAGGGCTTTGGATATCACACTGCACCCTTATCTGTTGCAGAACAGAGAACAGATGATTTCCACTTCGCTCAGAGGAGATGGAAAATTTTTGAAGCACATCCAATTCTCATCTTCTGTCCCCTCTTTTCCTTCCAAAAATGCACAAATAAATACCTAAATGTATGTCAAGTGATAAGAAATCTGCACAGGTGCAGAGCTGAAGGACAGAACCAACCCCTCACACAGCATTCTGAACATGCATCAAGTAAAACCAGTCCCATGATTTAGTCACTGGTACTAAGCTACCCAGCTATGCCCTGACTCAAAATACAACTGAAATGGAACAAAACTGCTTTCCTTCTCGTCTGTCAGGATGGCACATGTTTCTTCAGATCCCTCTTGAAGGCAGGAGATGCATCTCCTCCATCACCTCAGTAAATGGCATCTGCCTCTGTCCCTCAGAGCTAGATACAGTTAATTATGCAGATTTCCCAGGCTTTCCCAGGTTGCTTTACTACACATGGTCGTTTCTCATGGAAAGGTCAGATTTTTCACTCCAAGTTTTTGCTTTTGCTTTTTTTTCTTCTGTCCTTGTGTCCGTACCTTTTCTGTCATGAAATGAATGCAGGCTTATGTGCAGAATAGGAGGGTACTCATATACTGGACACTTTAAGAGCAGGTTAGACATGAACACTTAAGTTAGGAATGCTTTCAGTTTCTGTAGCTGACTCTGCCTTGCAGCAGGGGAAAAGACCTGGTAACCTCCATGGTGTTTTTGTGAGGCCTCAAAGCATAAATGCTATGCTTCTGTGTTGCACCTCTCCATCCAAATTCATATTTATTTCTCCTGAGCACAGCAGTGTCTGCAATCACTAATAGCCCTCCTTTAGGATGGGCTGGCTGCATGTTTAGTCTCTAGACCATAGCCAAAGAAAACATCATTAGGCAAAGCAGACATCTGACATTCTCTTCTGTCTTGCAGAGAGAAAATTCATTCCCTTAGCCTCACTGAAGCTGCTGATCTTTGGTCTCTGCTGTCACCCACTGCACACAGCCTTCTGTCTGCTGACAGGTGACTGCAAACTTGGGAACACTTTAAAGCTCTAAGTCAACAGAAAATGATGTAGAAAGAGGTATGTCCTTGTGCCATGGAGTCATTCTCAGGTCCTAAACCAAGTGTTTGTCTCCCCAGCCACTGCCACAGCTGGAAACATGAGCTATTATGCATTCTTAATATATGTGTCTGTGTCAGGACTCCAATTTTCAGCAATGCAGTATCACTGATGGAAAGAAAGAAAAGAAGGGGAAGGGAGGGCTCTAGCTGTCCACATGGGTGTGGGGTGTATGGTTTGGAATGTTTGCTACATTTCATACCTAGGAAAACTGAGGCTCAGAGAGGTGACATGGTTTGTGGAAGGACACCAGCAGCCTACTGATGGAGCATGTCAGAAATCACAAATCTGTATGTGTGTGGGAACTGCTCCAAAAACCTGCATTCCTCTGATCTCTGTCCTTAGACATGTGTGTTGTCACTTCCAACCCCACATCCTCCAGACATATATCCACAAATTACAAAGGCCCTTCCCATTGCAAGTGGAGTATACTGAGGTTCTCCCTCTTGCCCCTGAAAAAAAAGACATGGGGCACTTTGCAGACATCTGGTATCAGTTTCCATACGGATGGTCAATGATGCTTGAGACTTCACTGCCCCTTTTCTGCAAGAGCAGGGATACAAAGCACCTCTCTTCAGTCCCACACCTAACAAAAACGTCTTTCCTACATGCTTTCCTACCAGCTGTGCTGGTCTGAATTTTTGGAAAGCACGGACCTGCTTCCTACTAAATGGGTAAGGGCAGCCTGCCCCACTGACTTCCATTTCTTTCCCTGGTACCTCAGGTGATGAGAGTCAAGAGCAGGGAAGGCAGCCAGACATGCAGCTCTTCAAAGAAAACTCACAGCCCTAGCATGTTTTTCTCTTCTTTTCTTTGTTTCAGGCAATATCCATCCCTGCACGTACTCAACATTTGTGGGCTGGTGACACACTTGCTTACCAGGTGCATGCTACACTGTGCCCTCTGCTCACCGTACTCCTGACCCTCCTCTTCCCACAGCCTATTTCAGTGGCATGACAGCAGGCACTTTTGCTACGGGTGAAACCAACTGAATGACAGGGCATGCTGTCCAGATCCTGCACAGCTCTCACAGCTATTTTCTTGCCATTGCTGTGCTGTGGATCCTTTCAGAGGCAGAGATGGACACAGGCTGTGTGGGGGTGGGAGGAAAAGGGAGGAAATGGACACAGGGACTGGAGGGCAGGGAAGAGGGTGGCAGCAGAGCAGGACAAGGTAGCCAACTTTCCTCTCAATGTGCTTCCATGCACTGCTGACCCCTTTATGTCTGGACTGCAGGTTGCTGCTCCAGTCACCTGCTCAGCCACTCTGCAAGCAACAAATTGCTGGCTTCAAAGAGACCATCCTGGTGCTGCCCTCCCTGATGAAGCTGCAGGACTATGCTCAAACATTACTCTTCCTTACTGTTCAGCTGGAAAACAATTCAATCAAATCTTCATATAGGATCAATTGCATTTGGAAGTCACTCAAATGTCTGTCCTTGTTTCTAAGCACCTATTATTGCACTCAGGTGGTTTGACTGATGATGTGATTACTGTCCATACCAAACAGTCATAGAGTCATAAAATACTTGGCCAGCCACCTGTCTCAACCATCCAACCTTTCCAAAGACTAAGCCAGCACTTCGTTGCAATACAAAACCACGAGAGGTATGTCATGCATTTCAGTCATCTCTGGAATGCACGGAACCCAGCCAAAGATTGCTAAATATGCAGGTAGAGCAAATCATTATCTAAACAGATAAACAGAGCTATGATGGGAAACTCCTGTAAATCAATTACAGATTATAAGGTATCAGTTATTTAAATAAACAAAGTAATAAGTATATATGTGTACATTTGTGTAAATAATACATATAAACATGCATATGTACACATCTGTACATGTCACAGTTTTATTTATGTATTTTCTGTCTGCTATCCCTCAAACTGTATTTGAAAGTCAAAAATACAACAGTAGGGTTGTGTGGACGTTGTGCATGGCACAGTATTTTGAAACCCAATTTTTGAAGGAATTTGAAAAGAGCAAAGAAGGAGAAAACAAGAACAGTGTTCATCATGGCTCAGCAGAAGGAGGTGTAGAGCACCAGAGGCTTGTTACAGAGCACATGTGTCCCCCACTCTGGTGTTGTCCCACAAGGTTGGGAAAGGTGCTAGGAGGTCAAGGTTTGAATAGCTTTAGAAATCTGGTCTTGTTTGGTCTCTCCTGAAATTGCTTACATTTCAAGTCTCTAACTTTAGACCCAGCATGCTGGAGACATTCCAAAATGGGGAAAAAAATAGTCATAAAGCACCATAAAAAAGCCAGTTACTCAAGGTAGGGCATGGTTAATTACAGATACCAGTGTCAGAGATGCTAAGACAGTCCCTCACACTGGCTTCTGTTAGTCTAGGAAGAATGTTCGGTTGGAGTTATTCAGTCTCTTTGAGCAGATGGGCAAAATCTGTCCATCTCAATGCCTCTGTATGAGAAAGGTGATTTTATGGGTTTTACAGTGTTTAATCCATGTGATTAAACACCCTTGCAGTTTCTCTCCGAGGCCTTAGTGCAAAAAGAATGTTAAATATGTGGAGTGTAACAAAGTAATGTTAATCACTTACCTAATGACAGTTATTATGAGGATTAAATAATAATTTTCTGTAAATTGGCTATAGATACTAATTATTGTTAATCAGCATCATTCTTAATACTGTAGTTCACTGTGAAAGCTCTTGCAGGCTTTGTACTTTATAGAAAGATATTCAGCACTGCTTTCAATAATACTATTGCTCTACTCACATTAATATATAGTTTCCTTTTGTTCTATGGGCATGGCAGCTTTACATGTAAATGTAGGAATGGTTGAATACCAATGGGATTCATTAACAGTGGATCTAATCTATCTTCAAATCTTTTTCAATATCTTTTTATTGGTTCATTACAGTAAAAATGTCATGGATTGTGTTTTTCTCGGGGGTGATTACAGAAGTTGCAGTGGTTAAAGGCTCTACCTCAGTGATAATCCACAACATAAAATAATAATTTAGCCCTGAACAGACATTGCAGGACCTGGCAGAAATCACTGCAGACTGTTGGTTGAATTTTCATGTCCTAATGACATGCTAGTATCAGACTCATTGGGAAGGACACCAATTTACTGCATTATCCACTCCAACTCCAGAGTGAGAACAGCTCATCAGAACACTGTGAGCAACTTGGCCCAGTGAGACTGGGCTGCACAGGCTGCTGGAAGAGTTCTGTTCCCTGCTTCAGGTGGAGAAGCTGAGCTCACCACACCTTGTGAAGGACAGGGACCATGCCTGATATCCACCACCCCTGAAACTCCAGCTTTGCAGATGTACATGGAGGTGAATGGGAGGGGTGAGGATGAAAAAGACCACCGGATGTTTTTGGACCCCACAAAGAAATGCAGCCTCTTGCTCAGCAAGTCTTTTTGGGGTGCCGGAAGACACTAGGAAGGAGCAGGAGAAGTAGAGACAGCCCAAGGCTGGAGGTAGAATCCACAGTGAACACATGCTCCCTCCAACTTCAGTTAATCTACTGTGTTGGTGGCTGTCTTCCCAGGCCACATAGTTGATTCATGAAGGACAATTGAGGTGTGTGGTAAACCACTCCTGGAAGCACTAGTTTCCTCTCCTCCCCATCAGCTACACCACTTCTGTCTCCCCAGTGACAGGCTGGAAATCTCTGGCCTTTTCTCTGTCTTTCTTGACTAGGGGAAAGAAGCAGCTAATATGCAGATTTCTTTGAGCATGTATTAGATTTTTTCCTGAAGTTCGGGAATTTGCATTTCCTCATATCTAACATCAGAAACTAAAATCTTCTCAATGTTGCTGGCACATTGCACAGACAGGTGATACCCAGGAGGCCATGCAGAGCACACAAACAGCACGCCTCAGGGGGCTAAAGACAGGCCAGACCCAAATCCTTACAAAACATGGAAGTTTATATACTACATAGTTCAGGGCTCACATACTGAACAGATACTCATAACACAGCACTTCAAAGCACGCCCCCGAGCATACTGCACTGGTGTTATTTCTGCACACAACCATGTACACACAATGCATGCCCAGTGAAATATCCTGCTTCTGGTTACTTCTGATGCATTTTAATTTGCTGATCTGCAGTGCATGTGTCTAACAGCTTGGTGTAGGTACCCACACCTAGACTCTGGAGCAGGAGTGTTAACAGTTTCCAAGAAAGCACACGGATCATTTGCCTCCCTTTCTGCATGGAAGCAGCACTGAGGCATCCTTTGAGTTCGCTCCTCACAGCCTCCTGAGAGGAAGCTAAACTCAGGAGAGAAGAAAATCCCAAATAAAAAAAAAAGAGAGCTGGTACTTCCACCTTGCAAACCGGTTTCTGACAGAGGAGAGGAGAAGCAACAAGCATCGTCTCACCCCAACAATCACCTGTGCATGGTCTGAGGAGGAATTGCCCATCCCAACAGCTGTCTGATTATGGATGCTTTCTGTTTCTGTGGCTGCCATGCCTCTTCCCCAGCATGTTTCCATGGCAACCAATCCATCAGGATTGATCCAGGACCTGCCTGCTC